>PPNI02000004.1:341516-402746 GCA_003707195.2 Phaffomyces antillensis
AAAAAAAAAAAAAAAAAAAAGGGTAAGCGATGAGTTTAAAAACTTTTTTTTTATTAAATTGTTCAAATCATTCACTTTCATTGAGGATTAATATCTCACCGAACTGATTCATCCAAAAAGTAAATACTTCGATCATAATCAAACTACAGAGTCAGAATGGTTCAACAAATGGTTCAAAAGTTAGAAGAAACTCTAACTCAAGTTCTTTCATCAGATTCTGCTGCTATTAAAGCTGCTACTGCCCAATTAACTGAATTATATAAAGAACCAGCTTCATTAGCCGCTGCTATTTACATCATTCAAAACAACCAAAATGAACATCTAAGAAAATTAGCATCTGTTGAAGGTAGAAAATTAATCAACAGACATTGGGAAAAAATTGATGATGCTACTAAAAATGGTATTAAAGAATCAGTTTTAACTATTGCTTTCGCTGAATCTAACCAAAGTACTCGTCATCAAGTTGCCAGAATTATTTCTAGTATTGCTTCATACGAACTTGAAGGTGATGCCTGGGCTAACTTATTACCATCTTTAGTCGGTGCTGTTACTGATGATTCAAACGTTAACAACAAAGAAACTGCTGTTTACGTTTTATTATGTTTAGTCGAAGCTGAAATTCCTGAACTTGGTAAAGATATCGAATCATTTTTACAATTATTCAGTAAAACTGTTCAAGATCAATCAAGTCAAGAGATTAGAATCAATTCTGTTTTAGCTTTAGGTGCTTCCGCTAATATCTCTGAAAACTATATTGATGAAAAGCCACAAGTTGGGAACACTTTCAGACAATCAATTCCAGCAATGGTTAATGTTTTAAAAGAAGTCATTCAAGCTGGTAACTCTGATGTTGCTAAACAAGTTTTTAACTCTTTCAATGATTTATTATTATTAGATTCCAAATTATTAGGTGATAACATTATTGATTTAGTTCAATTCATCACTGAAATTGCTGCTAATTCTCAAGTTGACGAAGAAATCAGAAATTTCTCGATTCAATTCTTGTCATCTGCTACCACTTTTAGAAGAAACAAAATTTCTTCCAAAAAATTAGGTAAAACTATCACTCTTGCTGCTTTAAAAATTGCATCTGAAGAAATCGATGTTGAAGCTGAATTAAACGATGACGATGACGATAATGAAAATGAAGAAAACACCCCAAACACTTTGGCTTTAAGATTAATCACTATTGCCTCATCTGAATTACCACCGGCTCAAGTTGTTGGTACCATCTTTGAGCAATCAGGTGCTATGTTAGCTTCCCAAAATCAATTCGAAAGAAGAGCTGCGTTATTGTCTCTTGCTTTTGCTTGTTCAGGAGCTCCAGATTTCTATACTAATCAAATCACTAAAATTGTTAACGCTATTGTTGCTGGTTTGAAAGATTCTGAAATCGTTGTAAGAGTTGCTGCTTTACGTTCTTTATCAATGTTACTTACTGAATTACAAGAATACATTTCTGAACAATATGAAGTATTATTACCATTGATTATGGATATCATTGATTCAGCCACTAATGCTAATGTTTATAAATATGCTTGTGTCTCACTAGATACATTAATTGAATTTATGTCAATTGATGCTGTTGGTAAATTCTTAGAACCATTAATGAACAAGTTATTTCGCATGTTACATGTTACTGAATCATCCAAATTAAGATCTATTATTGTTTCTGCTATTGGTTCAGCTGCCTATGCTGGTGGTAGTGGTTTTATTCCATATTTCTCTAAATCTATTGAAATTTTAGAACCATATATTCAAAACGTTGCTTCCGTTGAAGGTTTATCTGAAGAAGATATTGAATTAAGAGCTTTAACTTTTGAAAATATTTCAACTATGGCCAGAGCTGTTGGCTCGGAAGCTTTTTCCCAATATGCTACCCCATTAATTGAAGCTGCTTACTCTGGTATAAAGTCTGAATCTTCAAGAATTAGAGAATCTGGTTATGCTTTCATTTCAAACATGGCTAAAGTTTACAAAAAGTCAATGGCTCCATTCCTAGAAAAAATCTTGCCAGAAATTTACAAAACTTTACAACAAGATGAATTCAACATGAACATTGGTGATGATGATGATGCTGATGAAGAAGATTTCAACCCTGAAGAATACTTACAAGATAAATTTCAAGTTCATACTGGTATTACCATTGAAAAAGAAATTGCTGCTATTGCTTTATCTGAGTTAGCTTTAGGAACTCAAGACTTATTTGCTCCATTTGTTGAGCAATCAGTTAATATCTTAGCCGAACAAGCTACTGAATCTTATGGTATGAGAGAAACTGCTTTATCTTCACTATGGAAAGTTGTTGATGCTATGATTTCTGTTGGTTTAGAAAAAAACAAATTTCCAGTTGGTGTTCCATCTGGTTCTTACGTTGAAACCAACGTTTTAGAGTTGATTACTTTAGCTAGAAACTTAACTGTTGAAACTTTAGCTGAAGAATATGAGATAACCATGGTTGCTTCAATCCTAGATATCTTATCAGACTTAGTCAAGAAATACGGTGCAATTATTTTAATTGATAACGGTAATAGTTCTTCTTTAGAAACTTTATGTGCTGAATTAATGCAATTATTAAATGGTAAACATTTATGTCAAACCTTAGATGATGATGAAGGTGAAGATGAAGAAGATGGTGATTCTTCTGAAACAGATGCTTTATTATTAGAATCTACTTTAGAAGTTTTAGTCAACTTATCAAAAGCTTTAGGTCCAGATTTTGTTAAAATCTTCGATTCATTTAAAAATGTTGTTGTTTCAAATATGAACTCTAAGAGTAAAAACAAAAGAATCTGTACCATTGGTGCTTTATCTGATATTTCTGTTGGATTAAAAGACTCTAATCCATACACTGAAGAGTTATTACAACTATTCATTAACAAACTAGATAATGATAAGTCAGTCGAAGCTAAAAGTAATGCTGCTTATGGTATTGGTATTTTGGTTTACTACTCCAACAACAACTATTCATCATTATACCCAAGTATTTTCAACTCATTATCCCAATTATTGTCCAAAGTTCAAAAGCAAGAATCTAAAGTTGAAGATGATGACGAAGAAACTAAGGAAGCTATCGGTAGATCATATGCCAACGCTTCCGGTTGTGTTGCCAGATTAGTCTTGAAACAAGGTTGTGTTGTTCCATTAAACCAAGTCTTGCCAGTACTAATGGCTCATTTACCATTAGAAACCGGTTTCGAGGAGTACACTCCAATTTTCAAATTATTCAGTACTTTGTACCAGTCTGGTAACGAAGAAATTGTTTCTTTGACTCCACAAATCATTGAAGTTTTTAACCATACATTTATTAAAGAAGCTGAAAAGGTTAAACTAGAAAAAGAATCCACTCTTGGTAGAGAAGAAAACATTGATAGGTTCAAACAATTTGAAACTGAAGAAGTTAAACAAGAAGTTATTGAGTTATTGAAGTACTTAGAATCTAAATACCCAGGTTCTGTCAGTCAAAAACCTGTGTTGGCCGCCATTATTGCCTAATTAAACTGGCAGGTTTACCGGTTGTATATGTGCGTTTACACACTCTCTTTTGTATATGTTGTTTTATAGAAGGAAATAGTATGATTCTTATACCACTTGTTCAAGATTCTAGTAGATCTCATAAACTTTAACTTCAAAAAGAAATTATTTAATTTTCTTTGTGGTAATTTTGATTTTTTTGGTTTCCGAGTTCTTTGAAAAAATTAGACGTTGGCAGATCAAAATAATTATAATAATTTTGTGCACAAAACCCAAACATACAAATTCAAGGCTGGTGCCCTATTTTAGACAATTACTCTGCACAAATATGCTGTCATCCAGAGTGAGCCGAAGTGTATCTGACCATGAAGAAACCTATAGCTTTGTATTCAAGTATAAAGGTAGTCTTCTAACCGATTCAGGATTCTCACTAAAGTCAAATGATAATTTCAGTAAAGTCCTAAAAAGATTCAGTGATGATTTCAAAGTTGATGACTATTATTTCCTTTTCAAATATACTCACTACATATTATCACATACAACCCTCGCCAAAGACATCAATCCTCACAATTTCAGAAACACAAGAGTTCAAAATAGTGAATATCTTCATTTTGATACAAAAGGAAATATCTATAACGTCATTGAGGTCACTCCTGTTATCAACACTAAATGTACAGTAAGACTAGTAATTGGAAACATAGAGCAATATCTAATACTATCGCAAGAATGTACAATTCAAGAAATGGTGGGAAATTTTAAAGAGTTAGATCAATTATTATTAACTTTACCAAATGCGCCAAAATATTTCAATGAAAGAACATCATATGGAGAATTCATTACGTTGAAGTTACATCTCACCGTTTCACAATTGAAGATTCAAAACTTTGAAATTTTGGAAGTCTTTAAAATACGACAAAATCTATGGCTTCATAGGCCATCAAAATCTTCATTCTTAGATACATTAGTAAAAGCTCAAGATAATAATAACATGAATTTAACAAATTTTCAAAATCCTTCGAAGTCGAATTCTAATAAGATACCAATTCCATCAAGATCTTCACCTCCTGTCAGTGCTTCAAGTGAAGATAAAGGAAGCCCAAGTGTTATTGAACTAAAAAAAATCACTCCCTCATCTCTAGAAAAGCATCAAACCAACTCAATAGAAATCAGTACATATCCAGTGGAATCTACCAGTACCGTTCCTGAACCAATCAAACCAGGTAGCCTCCCCAAATCAGTGTCAGCTATCCCAGTCAAATCAAACAATCGTATTACACTACCTAAATTTCCATCCAGCTCTACTGTCACAAAAACCACTGAATCAGAAACTGATGGAGATGACACAATGAAAGATGATCATGAAGAAACGACTAAGAAAGAAGAAAAGTTTCCAATTGAAGATGAAATTGTAAAAAATAATTCAGAATATATCAGTAGAGATGATCTCTTCAATAATGCTGAAGAAATCATTGAAGTCTCTTCAGGAAGTGAGGATGACGAAGATGGTTATGATGAAGCTAATGAAGATTTACCAAAACCCCTCAATATTGATAGATCAGTCTATAAGTGTTACCTCAAAGATAAAAACGGTGAAGTTTGTGGGGCAGTTTACTCTCTAGATAAGCAGTTAAAGGGCCATCATAGAAGTAAGCACAAAGTCAACACTCAATATTTTTGTCCAGTATGTGATAGGAGAGGTTTTAGAGAGACTGTTTTTGATAAAGTTCAGTCGCTGACCAAACATTTGGCAGAAATACATGAGCTCAAAAGGTATGGTAAAGCATGGGAAGCCTATAAAGAGTATTCTATAGACGTTTACTCCGGTCTTAGAGATAGATTAAAGCCTGGTAATAATGATGCTGATTTTTCAGACTAAATCCGGGTTAACTCCATAGGGTCCATAAATCCGCTCAAATCCGCTCAAATCCATCGACGGACTTAGATTCCCCCAAACCCGAGAATTTTGCCATACTAAAGACGGAGATTCGATTTTACTAATTATGAAAATCGGTCGGATTTCGGGTGAAAATTGAGGCAAAAAATGCATTTTTGCGCATTCTTTATTATGAACCTGAAGTATAAAAGTGATGATGAATTCTCTATTATCATGTATTCACAATAAGTATGTTGCCCATTCATAAAACCTCATGTCTGAAGATCTAGAAACTCGTGGTATTTCTACCTCCAAGAAATACATACAAAGTAATGCAGGTGACGGTTCAACTGTTTATCAACAACAATTACATGGATTTGCCTTATTTTCCACTCTTGGGGCTACTTTCATTACTTTATTCCTTATTGGTTTAGATCAAACTATTATTCTCACAACTCTTGTAGAAGTCGGTACCAAATTTAATGCTTATGATAAAATAGGTTGGTTGTCATCGGCGTATATGTTAACGTTATGTGTTTTTGCACCTTCTTGGGGTAAAGCCTCAATTGTTTTTGGAAGAAAACCAACGATTTTAATTTCAGTGCTTCTATTTGAGGCTGGCTCGTTGATGTGTGCTTTGGCTAATAATATGAACACTCTAATCGGTGGAAGAGTTTTAGCAGGAATTGGTGGCGCAGGTATTCAAAATATCGTTTTCATTATCGCAAGTGAAGTTGTCCCAATCAATAGAAGGCCTTTAGTTTTTGCTGCTTTTGGTGTTGCATTTGCTTCCTCATCTGTTTGTGGTCCACTAATTGGTGGTGTTTTCACGGAACATGTCACCTGGAGATGGTGTTATTATATCAATTTACCGCTAGGTGGTATCGCTTCCTTAGCATTGATGGTTTTCTTCAAACCACCTACTCCAAAGGGAACATTAAAAGAAAAATTCTCTTCATTGGATTATATTGGGGTTGTTTTAGTTAGTTCTGGTGTAGTTCTATTCTTGTTAGGACTATCGTTTGGCGGACAAGAATTTCCTTGGAGATCAGCAGCTGTTATCTTATGTTTCATTTTTGGTGGTTTATTGTCAATTGCATTTTGTATTTGGAATTTCAGATACTCAAAATCTCCAATGATTCCATTAGAATTAGTCAAAATTTCAGGTGTTGTTATTCCAGTCTTAGTTCTATTCTTTGCTATGTTCGTATTCTTTGGTTTTACAATCTATTTAACAACCTATTTCCAAATTATTCGTGATGCCAGTCCTTTAAGATCAGGTATCGATATGTTGCCTCTAATTATTGCATTAATTATCACATCAATAAGTACGGGTATTTTACTCAGAAAATTAAGACATATCAAACCTTTTGTTATTTTTGGTTCTGCAGTTGGTTGTATAAGTATGGGTATTGTAACTTTATTAAAAGTTGACTCATCGTTAGGCATGAGGATTGGTCTATTAATTCTACCCGGTATTTGTATTGGTATATTGCTACAAACTTGCATGATTGGTGTTCAAGTTTCTGCACCAGAAATCGAAGGTTCTACAATTTTAGCAACAACTCTATTGAATTTTTCAAGAGCGTTGGGTAGTTCAATTGGTTCAGACTTAGCTCAAGTTGTTTATAACTCGTCACTTAAAAACGAAGTTCAAAAGGCTTTTAACTCAAATCCTGAAGCCTTTCAAAATTATTCAATTGAAGATGTTACAAAACTTTTAAATCAACCCCTTCTTCTAAGAACTTTGAATCCAGAAATAAAAGACATTATTTTTGAGTGTATTATGAAGTCAATTAAAAATGTCTTCTATTTATCACTTGGTGTCTGTTGCTTAATGTTCATTATATCAATCTTTTTTTCAAGCAAAAAAGTTCCTGCTGATAATGAAGTTTTAACAAAAGAGGAATATGAAACACAAAATGCTCCACAAAATACAGAAACCGATGATCATAATAATGATAATGATGATGATAATGAACCTATTGTTGAAGAAAAATTACATGAAGATGAGAATTTAAATAACTCAGATGATAGTTTAGATAAATATCCAAACAAATAAAGATCTTAATTATTCTGTCGCATTACAACTCTTTAGTTCAACTCTAGTCCAATTTTAGTTTTATTTATAGTCTAATAACTCACCTTGTTTATAATGAAAGGAAATCAATATTACAAATATTTATTGATGGAAGACTTATCGTAAATACGGAATTATAAAATAAATTTAAATACTGATTGTCTTTTATTTCAGAATAAAAATAGACTTATAAAAACTTGATGAAAATAAATATCATCTGAACTCCATCATAATTTCAATAAAAACAGTGCACGCTAATATTATATATATCAATGTTGAAATATAACCAGACATGCATACCAATGGTGTTTATAAAAAACAATATAAAAACACATAAAACATCAAGAACAAAAATAAAATACATTAAAACATTACCTTCAAACGTCAAACAGGAATATGAATACAAAAGACTATAAAAATAACAAAAATGGGAAATAAAAAAACAATTCGAAAAGCATGATAACAAGGGTACTATTATATATTTGTTTTCTTTTACTTTTTTGTTGTGAAATTCTATTATTTTCTTCCAACTTTCAAACTTTTGACTCTTTTTAATAGTGAATTGGTAGTTGAGGATTTTTCGTCATTATTATTGATTTCTCTAATTGATTTCTTTCTATCCAATCCATTTCCACGATGTAGTGATTCTTCAGCAGATTTAGCAGCTGGTGCACCATCCAAAAATGTTGAAGATCCTAATCCTAATGTAGTATTACCATGAACAGGGTCAGCTGTTTTATTTGTGTCAAATTCAATAACGTTTTTAGATTGTTTTATCGCACTTAATGTGTCTTGTGATGCGTTGATTGAACTTGAACGTAAAATGATTGGTTTTGCTGAAACTGATGTAGTATATAAATCATCATCGTCGTCATCTCTGACACCATTAATGTAATTTATTGTATGTTCTTTAAAATTCTTATGAGTTGATCCCTTTATTGATGAGTTTGGACCGTCTGCTGGGAATGCTAAAACTGGAGCAGCTTTTGAATCTTTATTACGATGAGGAGTACAAGCATCAAATGGACCATCATGATGAAAAGCACCACCGAATAAACCGGTAACGTCTAATTTATCAATTGTATCGACGTTCTTTGGAGGTTTTTCAGCTGTTTTCTTCTTATCGGATGATGATTTTGATGATTTTGATCTATGTTCTCTATGACGATGTTCACTGCTTCTTCCCTCTTTGTCTGTTCTGTGCTCTCTGTGACGACGTTCTCTGTCACTTCTATGCTCTGAAGATCTGTGATCGCGATGTTCACCATTTGATCTTGAAGATCTATGAGTTGAAGAACGATGTTCTCTTCTTGCTTGATCTGAAGTTGAACGAGATCTGGTAGGATTTGATGAAGCCCTTGATCTTTCTTTCTCTCTTGGATGTTCACGACTTGGATTTGGACCAGCAGCTTCTTCATATGATGGTGGTGGTAATTCAGTTGTTACTCTTCTTTCTAATTCCCTTTCACGTTCTCTCAAACGTTGTTTTTCAGTGGCTGAAGTGTAGTAAGAGTCATCGGTGTTAGTATTGTTTGATGCATAAGCGGGAGTCTCTTGACTGTTGCCTGTTGATTCTGCTGATAAGGCAGGTTGAAAGGGATTGTTTGAAGTCCGTTGTGTCATTCTTCTAAAAATATACTTGTTAGTATCAGGGGTTATGACGAATAGATAAGGGAGATTTTTATCCTTGTTTTCAAATGTGCGTGTGTGTGTGTGTGTGGAATAGGCAGAATTTGAAGTTATATGAGCTAATCGAGTGTAAATTTTGTTCTCTAGTTTTATTGGAATAGTTTGTAGAAAATGGTAAAGCTCTTTGAGTGGTAATTATAAAACAGATTCCGAAAACTAAATGATAGTAAGGTTTGAAGCGATTGCAACTGACATCATTGTGGGAGCATTTGATTGCTATTGATCTTCAATCTGACTTTACAGTGATGATGTTTCTGTTTCATTCCACACACCTCTACTGATGATTAGTACTTACAATGAGTTGACTGAACTATTATTAGAACTGTATGAGCCGGGTCTTCGATCTTGATTTTGGGCTGGGATTGGTGGAGGCAGCTGAGAGAAATCATCTTCGTCGTCGCCACTAAGACTTAACTGACTTGAGTTTTGTTCAACCCAATTTTGAAAATTTTGTTGGCTTATATTATTAGTTGAATTTATGTTTGAGTCTACTGAGGCGTTTCTGAATGGATTATTGGTGGAAAATGGTCTTTCTAAACGGGGACGGTTTGCGTCACGAGTGCTGGACGCTCTTTCGATGCTCATGTTTGACTGGACTGCGTTTTTACTGGATGGAAGTTCTCTGCTTGTTGATTCGTTCTGATCAATTTCAAATCAATTGTTTACTGTAGATTTTTATTTCATTTTTGTGTAAATTTCAATCTTTATCCGAAAGAACTCGCGTTTCGCTTAGTCATTGTTTATGTCAGCAGGACTAGTAAAACAAATTATGTGCTAAAACCTCAAGTTAATACTTACTTTCTCCATCCCACTCCATATTATGTCTCTATCGGCCCTAATTCTCGTCACCTCAGCATTGGCATTTTCATACTATTCTTATCACTACACATGGTTCCATGCTATAGACGTATTCGAGACTTATCAACATTCAGATGGTAATATTGATACCATCCCACCTAATACAAAATCTGAAAGTTCTTCGTTCTTCAAATTGATACTACAGAATGATGATTTAAATGACAACCAGCAGAGATCGATTCAACTGATTAACAGCTTATCAAGACCTATATTTACCATAACAATAACTAGTATTGTGATCATAATGGAATTCATTTTAATTCAACTATTAAGGTCCCATGGTGATGTTCCTGCTAAAATTGATTCTTTGAATTTATTTATTTGGCACTTAAGTGTGATTACTGTACTTCTAAGTCTAACCTTATCACAACCATTGATAGTGATTATTTTACTAGTCAATAAATTCTTTAAAAATAAAGTATTGAATAATCCAAATGTGAAAATCATTACATCAACGATTATATTCACATCGTGGTTAATATTTGTTCATTATTTCCATTGCATTACAGATTTCAATGATGGTGACTTTTTTTTTGGATTAGATACGTGGGAATCATTAATATTTCATAAAATTTCAATAATTGGTATAACACTAATTGCAATATTGAATGGAGTTGGTTCTTTTTCAACCTTTTATTATTATCTTTTGACTGATTTCATTCGAACAAAAGATTCAATTTCAACTAATCAAGAAGAGCTCATACAACGATTATCAAATTTGAAAAAAACTTATCAGCAAACAGATGATTTATTAAATTTAAGAGAAATTGAGTTAAATGATAGAAATCATTCTTCATCTTTATCAAAAAATGACAGTTTATCTAAAAGACCAAATATTCAGCCAAAAGGTTCATTTTTAGATTTAAGAATCTTAGAAAATTTTTCAATTAAAAGAAATAATAAGAAAGATGAATTACAAAATGAAATAGATTCTTTGAAAAGGATTAAAAATGATATTTCTTATAAAATTTTATTGATTGAGAATTCAACTAAAAATCCAATCTCATCATCGTCATCGTCCTCATCTTCGTACACTCAATTAAATTCATCACTCAACAAATCGCAAGCATTAATCAAAAACATTATACAGAAATCAATTGCAGTTTATTGTTTGTTTAAAATCATTCAAGTCATACTCCTTAGAATCATATGGTTTTATGAAGAGCATGTAACCGATAAAGCTACAGCAAAGGAATCAGATCCGTTAGTTATAACAGTTTTCAAAATCATTCAATTATTTATCCGCATCACTGATGAAGAATTCTTCATCAATATTCTAAATTTTTTAGTTTCAGGTATTTTATTCATATTCTCATTCAATGGTGTGTTCTTATCTTTGAGACATTTATATAAATTCATACCAATTGACCTTTCATCATCAACATATTCTAGCAAAGCTAAAAACGTCAGTATCATTAAAAATCTAATAATTAGTGAGTTGATGGGCATTTACGGATTAGCAACGTTGTTAATTATGAAATCATCATTGACTAATAATTTCAGAATGACATTAATGTCATTACTAACAAGAAGTACGCTATCTAATTCAACTTTATTGAGTGATAATCAAGATATTCATATAATTGATAATTGGTTTGATAAAGTTTATTTGATCTCAGTGATTATTTCAATCGTAGGGATTAAATTCAGTGAGATATATGGGAACGAATATGATGGGATTGAACGTCAAAACCTTGTTGAGAAAATTGTTTAATTGAAACCTTTATATAGAAGTTGTTTTATTTATTATAGATACAGTTTTTTGAGTTAGTAATTCATGGGTTCTAATCGTAGTTCTCAAATCTTTGTGGATGACATTTGTCAGTTCTGCAATCTTTTTCAGCATCTGTTTCGTTGCTTTCAAGTTTTGAATATTCTCGTTGTTTGCACTCATTTCCTGCTGGAACGTTTTCTCAGTAAAGCAAAAATTTCAGAGAAGTTTTCAGAGAAATATTTCCGCGAATTGTGTCATTACTAGTCTTAAATATGACTTTGTTTATAGTTTCGAAGTATTTGCTCTTTATTTGAGCCTATTTAGTGTCGAAAATACCTTAGATTGCTTTTTTTGTGTCTCAGTTTTGGAATTCCAATTTAGTAAGCTTTGAAATTCCAATCATTGCTTTTTTTTAACAGTTTTTAACTTCATTGCTATTTATATAAATAACCTGAAATCCCTCAATAATATACTCAATCATCCCAACAACTCATTCAGTATTAAACAATGACTAGCCAACCTGTTACTAATACATGCTTAGAAGGATACAACGTCATCGTTAATTTCTGGAAGAGGTATTGGAATCCAAGTAAGGGGACGTTCATTGCTCCAAATCCAAAATGTTCAGGTACTTATGGTGATGAGAATAAATTTAACGTTTGGTCAGTTGCAGTTGCAGCTCAAGCTATTGTGGACGGTGCAAGAATTTATCCACAAGAATTGGGTCCTTTAATTGATCCTGTCATTAAAGCTCTTTATAAATATAAAAGTGGGAAGTATTGTGGTTATTGTGCAGTTGAGGATTATAATGGTAATAATGATATATATTATGATGATGATGCTCAGGTTGCCAGTGCTTTAATAATGGCTTATGAAGTCACTCAAAACAAAGAATATTTAGATCAAGGCCGTGAACTGGTAAGATATTTAATCGGTGGCTGGAATAATGATAAACATGCTAAAGTTCAAGGTGGGATTTTATGGCATAGAGATAAATCATATATTTCTGCAATTTCAACCTCTGAAGTCGCTTTAGCTTGTTTGCAATTGGCCAAATTCATTCCAAAAGAAAAGGAATATTATGTTAATTGGGGAAGCAAGATTATCACATGGCTATTGGACAATCTACTAGATAAGGACGATGGTTTAATTCTTGATGGTATCGATAAAGGTTCAAGTGGGGATAAAAATGGTATGAAGTGGACTTATAACACTGGTGTTGTGTTATCATGCTGCTGTTTATTATATGAATTCACAAATGAGGAAAAATGGTTGAATTTGTCAAATGATTTCGCTGCAGCTGCTACTAATCGTAATAAATCTTTATTTTGTAGGGATTATAGTGAATTTGAAAGAAGATATTGGAGAGATCCTTCTTATTTTATTCAATTGTTAGTTGAAGGGTTAAGTAACTATATGTTAATCATTGGTGATAAGGCACCTGATTCGACCTCAAATGCAATTAAAGGCGAGTTAAAAAGACATTTAGAATTTTTCAGAAGATATCTTTACGATTCAAATGATGGTTTGTACTTTCAAATGTTTGAAGCTCATAGAATTAGCCCTGAAATTTGGAAACGGTATAGTCAAGAATTTGGTGATAGCAAAAAATTCGATCCAAATTCAGAAGAAAGAGCATCAGAAGGTGATGGTGATTTGAAGGATAAACCATTGGTTAAAACATTAATTGGATCAGGTGCTGCCGCAAGAATTTGGTTACAAGCAGGAAGAGTTTTGCCTGAAATTAATTAGCACTGAACCTCAATTAATAAACATAGAAAAGACTTATATTTGTAATGATGCGGGATTATGCACCTGAGTAATCCCCACATTAAGACCTTAAATTAAGGTTCCGTCCCTATTTTTTTAAAGAATATAGGCTCTACACTGTCTGTAGCTCGAATATGAAACTCTAAATGTTAGAATTGAGTGATCCTCAGGGTTTTGAAAAGGTATTTTTCTCTTATTTGTTAGTGATTTGATTTTTTTGTTTTTTCTCTCTCAAAATTTTTTCGCAATCTCTACATTCAAAAGATGTTGGACATTTAAAATTTTGTAATAACAATTTTATAAAATATCTACCATTTGAATCATTAATCTCCATAGGAGTAACTGAAGCCGTAAGCCCGGTACTTTCTGATTTATTCTTGCGCAACAGTGTTTAGTCTGATTTCAAGTGCAATAGGTATTGATTTCTTCATATAAGCTATCTGGAAATTCATCGCCAAATTTTGAAAATTCGAAAAACCCATCTAAGTTTGTAATTGGTCTGCTTGATGGAATTGGAAAGAGGTTAGAAAAACAGCAAAGAAAACATTGTTTTGCTCTTATTTTAATTATATTAAAATCTAAAATTCAACCTAAATAATATTAATAGAGTAATAATAATAATATATCACGTGATGATGGTTATGAGTCTCTGCATTGAAACAAGGTGAATCAAATTATGAAGAGAGGTGTAAAACTCTTGGTTTAATGTCAGATGATAGTCATATTCTCAATTATATTTCTGGTTAAGCTGCTACTTTATATCAACCGAGAAGTATTTTGGCACAAATTATTAATCGCAACAATATTTTGAATCCAGAAGTTTTATTGAAGGATGTTTTAACATTTGTAAATGATGACTTTGAAACAACTCTCTACAAAGTATTTGGTGGATCTCTAGCTGATGTTGGTCTAAATTTAGAATTTGAATATGAGGAAGCTAAGTAAATTCGTTGATTTAGAAACATTTAAAACTATTTGTCATTTTCACAGAATTTACCAATCAGATAAACCCAACAATCATCCATCATTCAACCACAGATAAATCAAAAGATGGAATCCAAAGATTAACTAATGATCTTACTGAAAAACAATTTCTTATTTTCAGTAAATCAATAAATCAACTTCATTAAAAGTTAATAATAGTACACCAAATTCTACAAATGGAGATGGTAAAATGTCCAAACCAAGAAAGAAGAAACAATGTCCTGAGTGTCATTTATTCTTTTCAAACCTATCAACCCATAAATCAATCCATAAATCACCTCAAAATAGACCATTTCAATGTCAGGTTTGTTATCTTCAGGTAAAGCTGGAATCTATCTCGTTGAAGATGTTTTTTAGTCATGGACACTTATATGTGTCATTTTTCAAGTTAACAAACCTTTCAAATGCAATGATTAGAAGAAAAATCAAGTCTTGATATTGATATTGATATTGATGAAAATGGTCAAATTGCAAATATAATAATCAATATTGTTATAAAAAAGGTTGTGGTCATATTAAAGGTTCAATTAATCTGTTTTTGCCACATAATTAAATATGCTGTATAGAGACTTTTAATTTATAATTTAAAGATTTTGTAAGAGTCTTTTCAATAACTCTACCTTGGGATTAATGTAATATGTATTTTACACATATTAAGCATTTTTGACAAAAACGCTAAAACGACGCGAGTGACCTCTTGTATCTATGATATTATTTTTAATTTTACAATGATCTTCATTTACTCTTTCTTTCAATATATTACAATGTATACTTTTGGGGGATTCTTCTTTTTGATTTATAGTATTCTTCATCTATATGAACAATTTAAAGCCTATAATGAGCGATTTTAAATGCAGGAGGTTGAGATAATGTAGATTGAGGTCTTTCAATAACGATCAAATCCTGTTCAGAACTTTTGGTTTTCTCAAATCCTCTATTAAATAAAGAACCAGCAAATAAAATTGATTTGTAATTTTTTATTATCCAGAATGACTTTGAACCAGATTTAAATTTGAGATTTGAGCGATTACCTGATTTAGTTGTAATTAGAGCATCATCCAATTCTTCATCACTATTGATCTCAAATTCTCCATTTTCAACTCTTTTAATTTGATTTTGTTGAATAACACCAATTTCAATTCCTTCCCTATTACGTTTTCTACTATTGTTTTGTGGTAATGGAACATTCAAATCTAAATCAAAAAATGCTAACCAACTTGATCCATAAATCCAGACTTTCTTTTTATTAATTGCATCAAAAAATATACCTAAAGGTACTTCAGTTAAATTTGTGAATGGCTTTGGTAAAAATTCAGAATTGTTTTTAGACCAAGTTGTTAAATGAGAGCCTTGACCACGATAATTATTTAAATCAAATTCATATAATTTATTATCAAAAGATAGCAAAATCAATGTAAATGATGGAGAAATTTCCATACGGTTAATATATGTCGATAGTCTTAAAAATGGGTATGATTGGTTTGTTTTCTCATCCTCTAAATCAATGATATCAACAGCACCTGAGATTCTAGAAACGATGATTTTTGAATGTGAAACTCTTAAATGATTGATATTTTCGATATATGAAAGTTTGAACTTGGATTGTGGTAAATCTGCTAGTTCATATTCAGCTATTGAAATTTCATCAATTGACTCAGAATCATTATTTATCTTAAATTCATAAATTTCATTATCTGGATTTGATAATACTAATGATTCATTACCATTGAATGCTAAATGTCTAGAACCCTTATTTGATAATTCTAAGTGTTCGATTCTTTTGACTTTTAATTTATTTGATTTTATTAGTTCTGTTAATTTGAATAATTTAGTCGTAGTTAATCTACCAACTGCTAATAATGTACCATCTTGAGAAATTGCAACTGTTGAGATGTTATCTTCATCAGCTAATGTTAATTTTGAGATTAGTTGATATGAATCACCTGAAATTTCCATTTCTTCATCTTCACTGTCATCACCATTATTATTGTCATCATTATCATTACCCTTACTATTTTTTAATTTCCAAATTTTGATTGTTTGACAATCCCACATCAAAACATATCTTTTTTCTGTATTTATTAAAACATGACTTTTTTGTGGAATGTAATCTATTTTTCTATACTCTCCTTCTGTGAAACTTGTTAATGTACTTATGACAACATTTTTATCAACACCCCCAGATAATAGGAAGTTGAAGTTTTTAGATTCATATGAAGTGATAGATCTAATATCATTGGAGTGATATACTCTATTTGAGTTATTAATCCATTTATATCCGTTATGTGATTGTTTACCACCTTGTTTAATGTATTGAAATTTATGCATTTTTCTATCAACACCTGCAGTGAAGATGTTTTCATTTTCTAAATCGGTGGTTAATGTTAAAACATCAGCTTCATGAACTTTATAACTTTGCAATAATGTAAAGTTTTCGAAATCCCAAAATTTAATTGAACCTGAAGAATCACCAGTGACAAATTGATTTCTCCTTGGTAAATATAGAACTGTCCAAATTAAAGTTGCTTCTGTTTTAGATATATCAACTTTCATCGTTGATATTAAACTGAATCTAGCGTGATCATCTGAATTGGACTTAACATTCCAGACTCTAATTCTACCATCAGCACAACCACCAATGATAAATTCATCTTCATTGAACGCTAAACTTAATACTCGATTTTCTTGTCTTTGTAAGAATCCAAAATGTTCAATAGAGCCTTTACCACCTGAAATATCAAGCATGACAACGGTACCATCATCACAACCGACTGCTATCTTGTCTTGAGAATCATTGATTGCAATAGACCAAATCATAGCTGCATTACAATCAAAATTATTCAATGGTAAACCAGTTTTCAAATTCCATTCAGTTAAAACAGTTGAACCACCAACAGAAAATAGCCTTGGTTCTTCTCCATCTTTAGAGCTCCATACAAGTCCTTCAATAGTTCTATCTTTACCACCTAATAGTATAGTCTCTTGAATCCATCTATTTTTTGGATTCCAAATTTCAATATCACCATTGTTTCTCCCAACAGCTACCCTTAAATCAGCAGGAGCAAACTTTTTAGTAGATGGATGTGAAAATTCAATACTTGTGATTGTGTGTGGGTTGTAGTCCACAAACCTACAACGATGAATATTGACCATTGTTTTTCAGAGTTGATTTTGATTTGAATTATGCGATGAGCTTCAAAATTTTTTTTCTTAAAGAATTCGCGAATTTGATTCTGAAAGTTACCCGGAAGTCAGCTACTATTTTTTGTTTTTGTTTACTTTTTGTAACCAAAACAGATCAAACAAACTAAATGGAATTTCGTACTTAAATTATTTCAAAATCCATTATGAGTGCTTCTGTGGTAAATAAGAATGTGCAAATATTCAGCTCCACTTTGAACACCCCAGATCAAATCCAACACGCTTTGGCCAGAGTCTTCCAGGACTCACAAGCTAGTGTAAGTGGCCATCGTAAACAAATCATATTATTAAGATCAATTTTAGATAGAAGTGTTGAATTGGATCAAGAAGATAGCTTTCATTACTATTTCTGTAAATTGATCAATAAAGTGCTTGTCGTTAAAAGAACAGAGAGTGTTGGTGATCGAATTGTTAAACTTGTTGCAAGTTTCATTTTAAGTCTACATAATGAGTTCTCTCAAGAAAATGAAGATGAAAAGGACCCTGATGAAGTTGAGGATAATATCTTCACTAGATTTGTCAACTTCTTTATATCACACCTTCTAAGAGGTATTGAATCAAAAGATAAAAACGTCAGATATAGAGTTGTCCAGTTTTTAGACTTTACAATGAGTGGATTAGGTGAAATTGATAGTGAACTGTATGATACTTTATTATGGGCTTTAGATAAAAGACTACATGACAAGGAACCAAGTATTAGAATCAAAGCCTTACACTGTGTAGCAAGATTTCAAGATACAGAACCTACTGATGAAGATGAAATTGATGAAGCTACTGCCAAATTATTAGTTGCAATTCAAAATGATTCAAGTGCTGATGTTCGTAGAGCTGCTTTATTGAATCTAGCTAAGACCGGTACAACAACCCATTATTTACTTGAAAGAGCAAAAGATGTTAATAGTGTTAATAGAAGATTAGTTTATTCAAGAATTGTTAAAGAAATTGGCGATTTTCGAACTATTGATTCAAAAGCACGTGAGAAGTTATTAGCTTGGGGCTTGAAAGATCGTGAAGAATCTGTCCAAAGAGCATGTATCAAAATGTTTGCTGTTGATTGGTTGAATACTTTGGATGGTGATTTAATTGAATTTCTGCAGAGACTACATTTAACCCATTCAGAAGTTGCAGAATTAGCGATGAGAGAATTTTTCAATTTTAGGAAAGATATTCTATCTAAAATTTCTTTTCCTCCAAATATTTGGAATGAGCTTACTCCTGAAATCTCATTCTTAGCAAGGACTTTTTATTGTCATTGTGCAGATAATTCCCTAACTGATTTAGTTGATAATAATTATCCAGAAGCAGCTGAATTATCTCAATTATTGAGAAAATATCTCGAAGCTAGAAAACAAGTTGCAGAAATAGAGGATGCTGAAGATTTTGATTTTGTTATCGAGCAAATATTATTAATTGCAGTTAATTATGATTTTAGTGATGAAATTGGGAGAAGAGAAATGTTACAAGTTATCAGATCTTCTTTGAACAATGATAGATTGACAGAAAAGTTGATTAAAGTTGCATTACAAGTTTTAAAGAAATTGTCCATTAATGAAAAAGATTTTTGTGCTATGGTTACTGAAATTATCAATGATATTAGAGATGATACAGAAGAAGAAATTCAAGAGAATGAAAATGAAAAAACAATTCTTCATACATTAGTCATTTGTAAATCGATGTTGCAACTAACCAATGAACCATTGAAGGGCAACTTGTCGCTTGAATCTTTACTTGAAACGTTAATTCTTCCAATTATTACAAATTCGTACATTCCTATTCGTGAATTATGTTATGAATGTTTGGGTTTATGTTGTTTGTTAGACTTACAATTGGCAATTGACTATTTATATCTGTTTGGTTTATCTCTATCAAAAGGTCAATCTAGCCCAAATTTGAGGGTTATTTCCATAATAGCTCTTTTTGATATCTTATCCGTTCAAGGCACTAAAGTTTTAGATGTTAAGGACGGTGTTGATTCTTTATCGTTCCATAAACTTTTATACAGAACTTTGAAGGATGATACAGCTCCTGAATTACAAGCACTATGTGCAGAAGGTTTATGTAAATTATATTTGGCAGATATTTTGAATGATGATGAATTATTTGAAACTTTAATTCTTACCTATTATAACCCAAAGAATGCGGATAATCAAATATTGTTACAGGCTCTCAGTTTTTGTTTGCCTGTGTATTGTTTTTCACACCCATTACATCAAGAAAAAATGGCGAAAGTCGCTGTTGATTCATTTACCAGATTATATGAGGCCCATATTGAAAAATCAAATGAAAGTGAAGCAGAAATGGTCGAGCCATCTATAATAATTCAACAGTTAATATATTGGACAGACCCAAATAATGTTGTTAATCAAAATGAAGAGAAAATCAATGAATCGAAATCTCATTTGATAATATCTACTGACTTGGTAAATGCATTAGATGATTTCAAATCAGATAAATATAAAAAATTAATTGCGAGTAATCTATCAAAAATTTATATTGGAACCTCATTACCTTATGAAGATTTGAAAGCTTTGGAACAGGCTCTTGAAGATAAAGAAGATATAATCAGTGAATTGGAAACGGCTTCTAAGAATTCAGTCAAGAAATTGATCAGCAAACTTACACCAATTTTGGAAGAGGCTGAAAGGTCGAAACAACTCTCAGATAAAGAGATTGAAGAAAATGCAAGAGATCAAGAATTTTCTTTGATTTTAGAAAATCAAAATCTGCCAGCCCTGAAAGAAGAAGAAGAAGAAGATAACATCAAAGCTGTTGATGATTTAATCACTGAAGATAAACAAGTTAATACTAAACAAGATCAAAAGCATGAAAGGGACGATGAAGGTGAAGATGATGACGATAAAGCTTCTGATTTTATTAGTGCTAATGATATATCTAATGCTCTGGATGGTGATGGCGATCAATCTATGGAATGATTAATGAATGTTTTACAATGTTTAAAATGTTTGTAGCTATATCTATTCAAATCATAGTAATTGTACAAGAAAACAAAATCATATGAGAACCATAATTTGAAGAGAAATGTCAATTGTGAAACACCAATTAAAATGGAGGTGATTTATGTTTTAATTTGAATTCTCGTAGTTGTTCATTGTTCAAAATTTCAAAAACTCCAACATCTTCATCAGCATCAATGACATTAATACCTTCTTCTCTCAGTTTCGCAACATTCTTATGGTTTAATTCCCAGCCTAATTTATCACATAAACAAATTGCAACTTGATCACAATAACCTAGTAAACTAACATCAAATTCAGCATGTTCAATGAGATCTTTATTTATCAAAATTTGTGGAACTTCGGGAGGAACTAACCTGACAATTTCAGAAACTGGTGAAACTTTCAAAGAAGTGCCAATACAAATCAATAAATCACATTCAAGAGCATCTTTGTTAATAGAATCATGGAAATCTTGAGGTAAATCTTCACCAAAGAAAGTGATGTTCGGCTTCATAACACCATAAGATTGTGGGAAATAGTTTTCATCTTTTTTGAAAAGTCTTTTACGTTCTTTAAAACACATTGGGCAAACTGGTAACTCCGTATCTTTAATATATTTGTAAATTTTATTTCCATCAACTTCAAATTTACAAGTTTGACAAGTAGCTTTCCCAAACGAACCATGACATTGAATAAATTTATCTGGTGATAAACCAACGCTAGCTTCTAAATTATCTATATTTTGAGTATAATTTCTTAGTAATTTTCCCTTTGTTTCTAGTAGTTTAATAAATGAATGTAATGGAGTATAAGAACCAACAGGTGGTAAAATCATATGAGCAATACTATAAAAGACATCAGGATTTTCTTGAAATTGTTGAATATCGAAAACTTCTTGAGGATCACTTAATCCCATTGGTGCAATTTTAGCATAAATACCTTGAGATGATCTAAAATCAGGGATCCCCAAACTTGTACTGATACCAGCGCCTGTCAACACTAAAATCTTCTTAGCACTTAAAATCTTATCAGTGACATCCTTCATTGTATTGAAATTTCTCAATCTTGTTCTCATATGTAAGACTTTATTCATTGCCTTTTGTAATAGTTTGACAATCTTCAATAAATTCTTTTCATCATCAATTTCACCTTCAAAACTAAAACTATAGAAACCCAAAAGTACTATCACGTACATTAGATCCGAGCCTTTGGCTTTAGATGGAACGTATCTGTCCAAAAAACTCATCATACCTTCAGCTTTCAAATACTCTCTTGCAGTAGCACTTTGTTCCACTGTGACACTAGGCAAAACCCATGAACCATTAACTTTTTTGATATTTGGGTGAGTTGGAGCTTTATATTCTGATGCTTTTGAAGGTGTATCAGATTTTATTGAGTCTTCCTGTTTAGGTATTTTATCATTTGAAGAATTTGAGTTTCTTATTATTTTGGTTGGTCTCCCAGATTTAACGGCATTATCTCTTGAGTGTTTTGGCATGACTCTCGTGTTTATATGTGATGATCTGACGTGTATAAGTGTGATGTTATGGATGTGTATTGCTATGCCAATGTGGCGATTAAGAAACAAAACCAAAGTTTCTAAAGTATTTGTTTACTAACAAATAATCATATTAAAAACAGTTCAATTTTGTGTTAAAAAATAAAAAAAAAATGGCCCGGCAGCAACAGTGGAAACCAATTTTGGGGCGGGTGTACCTTGTACTTGTAAATTTTATTAGGTGGACTTTCTATTCGGGCGCGGTCACAATTTAACAGTGTTACCCTGATCCCCAAAGTCCTAATGATGTCCTTTTTTGGATTCTGGGAATCTGAGCCCTAAACAACACCCAGATCCAAGCTTCAACTGGCACAGCAGCCGGCCAGTGAGATAGGTCTCAAATCTTGTCTCATTTTCTTGTCCCACTTATAGTTGAACTATGTACTAGTAATTCAAAAAAAGGACACATTTCACATCAGGACGAACTATTCGATATTTGAGCTATCAATCTTGGACCTTGGATCCTCGTCACATTACTAATGAGGATAACCCTTGGTGTTAGTTCTCACTCTTCTTTGGCCGCTGTTTTTTTCTATGAAAAACCTCAGTTGAACAAATACTACGACTTTTTCTATCTTAAATATTTTTAATATAATGTACATGTTGAATTAAAGAACTAAAAGATATCAAATATGCAAAAAACGATGATAGAGTTAAAAATACAATTGTTTTTCAGAAACAGAGTTTACCAGTAAATTAGTTCAATGGTTTTCTAGCAACAAATAATTGCATTGGGGTGAAAATTCCTAATTTACCACCAGCAACTAAACCAACAGCAGCTTCTTCTAAAGCTGCGGTAACTTTTGTAGAACCTGTTGGAGCAATACCAACAAATTCTAATAAACCTAACAAGTTAGTAGTGACTTTTCTACCAATTTTTGAAGTTCTTAAAAAGGTACCAACATCGTATAGACTTTGAATATATTTCCATTCACCAGTTAATGGATAATACCATGGAACAGAATCACCTAAATTAGCTAAATCTTTTTCAAGCTCAATTTCAAAACCAACACTTTTCAAAGCTTCTCTAGCGACATCAATACCGTACATTTTTGGAATACCATCACCTAATTCGATTTCATAGGCAATTTGTCTATGTTCTGGATTAGTTTCATCATATTTATCAGTCATAACCCATTCGTAAACACCGAAAACACCACCTGGTTTTAGAACTTTGTAAATTTCACTGTAAACACCTTCTAAAACTGGAGCATGAACAGTAGCTTCAATAGCATAAACAGCGTCAAAAGATTCAGGTTCAAATTCCATTTTCATGAAATCCCCCTTAACAAAGTCTAATTGATCTTCTAAACCAAAGACTTTCGAGTAATGGAAAGCTTTTTCAATTTGGTAATCGTTGTTGTTTAAACCAGTGATATGGGCACCGGTGAATCTTGCGATTTCTCTAGCTGGACCACCAACACCACAACCAACATCTAAGACTTTCCAGCCTTCTTTAATACCGATTTTGTTAGCTAAATAATGTTCATGCCTAGCAGCAGCTTGGGTCATGGATTCACCTTTGTAAAATCTTGAAAAATGGAAAGAAGTACCCCAACCGTACTCGTAGAAATCAGTGACGACGTTGTAGTAAGAGTGAGTAGATTGATTGTAATCATCAGTTCTTCTCTTTTCAGCTTCAGCATCAAGTTTACCATCCCAATGTTTCAAGTAATCACCAACAGCGACTTCTTGAGCACTTTTATTCTTACCTAAGATAGCACCTAAACCAGTCTTGGTGGCAGCTTCTTTACCGTGTAATTGTTTAGAAAATTCAGCTTGTTTAGATTTTAAATCTTGAGCAGACATTGTTGAAATTGTGTTGAATGCTTTTGTTGAAATTTAATAATTTCTATTGAACTTGGAAAAGAAAAATTGGGAATCTTTCTCTCCTTTAAAGAAATTATTTTCGATACGAAAAAAAAAAAAAGACTATATTCGACGTATGGCTCGTTTAACTGTTTCGTTTAGGCTTGGCCGAACTCGTTTAATTTCTTGCTCGTTTAATTTTTTAAACGAGATAACATAATCATGTATAGTTACCAATAGGGAAAGGTTGTGAACATTTGGCAGTTGACAGCTTATGTCATTGCTTAGTCATTTTTGTCGGTTAATAGTGTAGTAAGTTCAATACCTAACTACAACACAAGTATTAAATAGACATTGTCATTAAAAACATAAACATGAACCGGAGTAGGGGAATTGTGCTTCCTTGTGCCACCTGTATGATATATGGTTTGATATCATACTGCATCGGTATATATATATATACATGAATCTTGAGCTTTATAAAAATTAATGATCATTCTGGAATAACCAGAAAAGATAAGAATAACTTTTGATTGATCTAATCATGTGGTTTACCACTGATTCTAGGAAATAATCTATTAGCATGATAGTTGATAGATGATCTAGCAGCTTTTGATTTGGATCTGGTTTCCATACAACCCTTTAAATTAGTTTCAATGATCTTACATTGAGCTGAACCTTCACCATTTGAAGCCCAGCAATTTAGTAATGAGGACATTAAAACGATACACGGAGAAGATCCTTGTTCAACAACTGGGTTTTTCACACGTAGTCTTTCCAATTTTGGAAGTCTAACTGCTTGTTTACTAGACATTATTGTGCTTTGATTAGAATTAAGTCTGAACATTTGACTTTAATTTTTTTTCACTTTTTTTAAGTTCATAAATGGTTTGCGCACAGATGTACTTTTAAAAGGACTACAATATGTTCTTTAAATCTAACAAACCCCGTTCAGATTAACACTAAAATAATATCAAATGACCATAAAACAATTCGAAAATAAAGAAAATCCCATTAACAACGACAATTTTAGAAAAGTCATAAAAAAAAACAGTTATGATAAAGTAAAAAACAAGAAGTCCTTGTTGGTTTGATTTAAAATCCTTCTAAAGCTTTAATAGCTTTATTAAGTCTCTTGACACTTTCGTCGTGTCTTTCTTCATCTATAATCATATCAGCAGTTAAACGAGATAAAGAATCAACTAATCTTTCAAGTAAATGTTTGTCAGTGTTTTTTAACCCTAGATTTTGAAATTCTTGTCCAATGATTGTACCATTTGTGATTTGTAACAATTGAACTAAAGTTTTTTGATTAAACGCACCCTTTTCAAGACTAGAGGAGAAACTAGATCTGTTCTTTTTGCTACTATTTTGTTTGCTTTTGGATTGAATAGTTTTAATGGAACGAGCAGTTTGTTGTTCTTTTTGTGGAGTTTCTCCACTTTTTTCGTCTTCAGTTTCAAACCCGTCATCATCTAGAAATCCTTTGGATGATCCACTTGGATTAATAGTATGCTGTGGTAAAGGAGGTGGTGGTAATGGTCTTGGTACCTGAGCAGCTTTCAACACAGGATCTTGACCCTTTGGTGTTGGTGATTCATCTGAAGTAACTTGAAAAGGTTTAATAGCATCTTGGAATGGTTTCTCCTTAGTTTCAGTAGCTAGATTATCATATAAAGGTTGTATCTGATTATCGCCCATTGATCTTGATTTAGAGTGTCCTTGATATGCCAATAATTCATTTTTAAGATTCCCAGTTTCATCGATATTGTAAGCAATAAAACTCATTGGTCTGTTTGGAGATCTTGATGGAATAGGAATATCATCAAAGCTTGTTTGTTTATTGATATCTGGAAGTGAAGGTCTTGGAAGAGTGGCGTGCTTAGTAGTCAAAAGATCACCTTCATCAAAATCAAAAGAATCAGTTGAACAGATTGATTCATTTCTATTTATTTTCGTGAATTCTTCTAGCTTTGTTGAACTTTCTCCAAAATCTAATCCTTGAATTTGTCTTCCCGATTTCATATCTGACTTATCAGCAAGTGAAGTTGAATTAGTTGCAGAGTCTTTTTCTCCACTAAAATTACTTTCAGCTTTAGATGATGAAGTTTTCATTGTTGATTGATTGGAAGAAGCAATAGATTTGTTCTTTTTGTGAACAGGCAATGATTGAGTTGAAGGATATTTAATTCTGAATTGATCTTGTGAAACTACTTGATCTACTTTTGGCTCAGAACTAGATTGTCTTTTTTCTTCATCTTCAGTAGTGTTCTTCTTAGTAATCTTAATAACAGATGGCATTCTGCTGACTTCTGGGGTAATTTTTGCTGAAGATGATGCCATACTGTTAGCATCAACGACATAGGCAACCTGATCATATTGATTAACTTCATGAATTGAAGGAGCATAATCTGAGATAATGGATCTTCTATTACTGAAAGTAGACATCGAGGCTGGTGTTTGAACAGGTCCACTTAAACTAGAAGTTTCCATATCATCTTTACGTTTTGGGGTCAAATATTGAAGCTGAATATCTGATTTATTTTCTTGTGGTGTAACACGCTTCTTACTTCCAATGTAACTCTTAACACTTGACCCAGTCTGACTTGAATTAGATTCACTTTGATCATCTTGATTTTTGATATTTTCTTCATTTCGAACTTCCTTACTGTTTCTATTAAAAGAACTTCTTTTATTAACAATAAACTCGTCACAATCATCATATTCTTCACCTTTAAAACTACTGGAAGTACTGCTAGGGATCACAATTGTAGAATCGGCATTCACATGATTAATCTGTTCCATCCGATCAATTAATCTACTTCTATCTCTTTGAGTACCTCCCTCAAAAACTCCAAGAGGTTTATCTTCTTTAGTTAGCTCACATAATAAGCTTGAACTGGAGCTTTTCAAACCTGATTCTGAGTGGTTTGGCCCTAGATCTGACATCCTTGTATTGAAGAGCAGTAACTGAAACTAAGCAATAGAAGCGCACAAATATATATTCACGTATGAGAGAGAGTCTTGATTTTCCCTGTTCTAAATTTGAAGATTTTTGAACTTTGATTTAATGCATTCAATAGATAGCCGAATTAGGAAAGATCAAAACAAAGAAAAAGAAGGGTATATACATTATACATGTATATTTGATACTTCATATTAATAATTCGGAAATGATAGAAGATTTATATTACTCTGTATAGATCAATCATATACCTATATTCAGCCCATGAGATATCTTAAATTACAGGTTAGTACTACTCATTTGTACATATGAGTACAATTATAAGTTAAAGCCAGCTAGTAAGGTGTAAGAGTTATCATCAATTTTGTCAGTTCAGAACAAGTAGATTTCTATATGATTATTTTCGATTTTATCGTATTTTTTTTTAAAGTCTTAGATGACCTGATCATCTTGTGGCTATTTAGATTTTTATAATATCAACTATATACAAATTATGATTTCTATATCATTTCTTATATGTTTTTTAAAATCTTGAACTTGACCCCAAAACATTTACTTTAGATTTAGGTAATCTTCTAGAAATAGTATCCCAATCAAGAGCTTTCCAGACTTGTTCCAAGTATTGACGTTTACCAAACACACCATAGTCATGCAACCAGACTTTTGGAGAAGCGTCAATGGCTAATAATGGAACATATTTGATCTTTTTGTATCTATAATATTCGGCATCTTCCATGTCAGGAATTGAAGAAGTTTCAGTTTTTATCGGTTGTGGTATGTTGTTCTTGATATTGTACCTTTTTTGTAACTCGTCTAATTGACCAATACTGTCTTGGTTTTTAGGACTTCCACTGTTGTAAGTGTTAACGATGAATAGGGCATCAAAGGTTTCCTCATCTCCATTTCCAATTCTTGAAATATCTTCTGAAAAATATTTATCGTTTCTAGCGACCAACCAGGTAAAACCATCACCGTTGATTGCATTAGCAGAGTTTAATAATAAAGTTTTGAATTCAATCAAAGAACCAAAATGATTTTTTATATTCAAAGCTAAGTTTGCTTCAGCTTGAATCTCATTAGAGTCACTTTGTTCAACTTCAGAATTTATACTATTTGGAGCATTTTGAATTTCTAAAGATAAATCTGGGGTTTTCAAAAAATCTCTTGAGTTTGGTTTGAATACGCCTTGGTTTGGGGATTCTCCTCTAACTTCACCGATACTTTCCATTGCAAATGAAATATTTTGAATTAATGAAGCATTTTGAAAAATTTTAACATGTTTTTCTGCTTTTGAGTTCTCTTGAACAAGAACATCCAGGTTTTGGTTACCATAGATAGCAGATCTTGTGATTTCTTTGTTTAGTTTATTGACGTGGTACTCAATTCTTGAGAAGTATGCATTTTCTAAACCTTTAGATGACAGAAGACCTGGAATACCAGCTTCTTTAAATTTCACAATTGAGGCAATTTCTGGATGTGTGTAGTGTCTTGGATCACTTATTGTGGATTGGAGTCTTGTTAGGCTCTTGCAAAGTGCATCCAATCTGGAGAAGCGTGAGAGCATCTTGTGACTTCAGAAGATTTCACTATAAATAAAATGCTTCGATTATTTCAACTGATTCAATTTAAAATTTTCGAGAACCAAAAGAAGAAAACCACTTTTTTTTTAGTTAGTGCTGTGAATTACCTAAGCGGGTTGTGAGTTACGCGCGAGCTAAGGTCCCGATCAGGAAAGATGCCGCATTCGGTAGTTTAATCTCGCATTTTGTGATACGATTATCTTATCATTGATCTTACTGAAGCAACCAATAAATTGCAATATAATTCACTCGAATCCTAATCTTTTAACTTTCACTAAAAAGGGCAATACAAAAATGGAGCCAGAATTGTTCAGCTTCTCCAAGAAACCAATAGAACCACCTAGTCAGCATAGACTAAGCGTCATTTCAACTCAGTTGCCGTCAGAGTCAGAATCAGCTAGGAATAGTGGACCAAACAGTGAATTAAGTGTCAACGGAAGAAGTCTATCAACCTCATCTCAAAGTCATAACATCGTTGATGCTCATATGCTGGCTGACAATCCCTTATTGGACTATAATGAACAGATTAGAGCACCGAAGTTCAAGCAACAGAAGACTTTAGACGATATTGGTGAATCATTGGATGGAACTTCTCGAATTAATGGAGATAAATTCAATGATTTGATTCGTGTTAGAACTGATTCAAATATCAATAAAAAATATCAACCTGCAGAGGTTGATGTTTCCAAGATAAGATCTGCGTTATCACCAAATGTTGGTACTCAAGAAACATCAACCTATAATATTGAAGATTTTTTTAATCATAATCAAGCTAATAATTTAATTTGCAATTTGACGGAATATACTCATACTCATACAGATAGTACCGGTTCCAATACGGGTCAAACTAGTTCAACAACAACATCAAATACATCCCCGATATCATCGAAGAAGACATCCAATGAATCCATCAGTTTTAATTTCTTAGAATTAACTAAACAACCAAGATTTAACACAATGCCAATTAAACCCATTGATGATCTGAAGAGTCCCAACTACTTACCTTGTGTGTTGAGAACAACATCAAACAACTCATCACATCTTTCTAATCTATCACGAGTTAGATCAAATACATTGATTGATGACCAAGCTGATATCACCTATAAACCGCACTGGAAACCAAATAATTCAAGAACAAATTGTTTAGATTGTCAAAAACCATTCTCATTGATGAATAGACGTCATCATTGTCGTAAATGTGGGGAGATTTTTTGTGGAAATTGTTTGGTCTTTAAGGCTAAATTACAATATGATGAAGCCGAAGAAACTGCCCGATTTGATTCAGAGAATGGTATCACTTGTAAAGTCTGTTTCCAATGTGGTAAACATTGGAGTGATTTTTTGTTTCAAGAATATAAAGAAGATGATGATTCAACTTTATATCAATTAAATGGCTCCATAAATACAGATTCAGTTGGTACTTTCAAACCTTCTTTGATAAAAACGCAAAGAGATTCAAATGGCTCCATTACTGAAAGATCAAGTAGTGAAGCTAATGTTGTCCCAGCTGATTGGACTTGGAGTTCATTTTAATGAACAGTTGTCATTCTTTTTACAAATGTTTGGAATATAATGCCATAGGCAGTGTTTTACTGCCTTTTTTATATGTATTTTCTTCGTTCGTTTCATAAGTGTTAGATACTTATGATTCACCTTTTTATTAGTCATTTTACATACAAGAACAGTTTTTTGTTTATTTATTTGCATTCATTTATTTTGTTTTTTTTTTTCGATGACGGGTGTTATTATTATAATTGAGATTATTGTTATTATTAACTGTTTTCTCTTGGGTTTTCCTCAGTTGGTAGATATTAGTTGTTGTTATATATACATGTTAGGTTAATTCTGTTTGTATTGAGTTGTAGTACATGAATACTTTTGAATTTAGACTGAATTAATAAAAAAAAACGAATAAATAAATAAAATCGAGTAAATAAATAAATAGATTCTACAGAATCAATATTCCACCAACTTGACCAGGTCTTTCGGTCGCTAGAATATTGAATGAGCGGCATGCATTTCTAGTTGAGCAGATCTCTATTCTCGCCCCTATTTCTCTAAATTGTTCGACGTTTTTTTCACTCAATGTTCTGTTTTTATCAATGCCCAATCCAATAACGTATAAATCAGGATGAGGATTGATAAATTTCAAAAATTCAAGACTTTTATCATCAAATTCAATGATTCTTTTATTTATTAGTTTGTATTTTGGTCTGAATTGTAATAATTTACTGGAGGTTAAAAAAACAGCATGTTTATTATCAATCTCAATACCTGTGGAGAATACAATAGAATTAGAAGTGACCCTTTCTATGGCATTTAGGGGAGATTTAGAATCGCCTAAGATGTCAAGTGTCGCCATCAATGTTTCCTTTCTAGGATTGAAAACAGAACTGAATGCTCTTCTTTGAATGAACTTCATCATTTAGAGCGGATAATCCAGTCAATACAATAATATCAAGGATGTGTCACTTAATCTTTCTATTATTATAATAATAATATATATCTCGAATTTAGAAGATTAGGCAGCCCGGATCATTATATTATTTTTTTTCATTCTGAAAAATTCACTAAATGATCACCAGAAACTTTATAGTCAAATCAACACACCAAATACATAAAAAAAATGCCTATCAAACCAGTTGCTCGCCTTCCACTTCTGCAGAACGGTGTTGGAGCCTTTGTCTTGCATTGCAAACGTATTATTTTACAATTCGACAAAACTGGTGGTTCCTCTCAAGGGCTTCGTGATTTTTTGAAATTAAGATTGGACAACTATGCACAAGCTAATTCTAAAATTGAATTCAGAATCATCCAAAAAGCCGGACATCCAGTTATCAAAGGAGAATATATTAACGGTAGAGAAAAGGCCATTTGTGTAAGAAACTTGAACATTGATAACGTTCAAAATAAATTAAACCTCTTGAAAGATTCAAGTGGTGAACAATTAAGAAAAAGAAACAATAAAGTTGAAAGTGTTAATGCTAGTGTTAGAGGTATCTGGTCTCCATTACATGTTAGTCCTGAAGCTAGACATAAGATTTAAGTCGACTTTGGAAAACATTCTTGTAAATATGAGTTGTAATTTTTAGAGAGTTTTTTTTTTTTAGTTTGTGTAGTAATACGAAAAAAAAGGTAAACTATTTTTCAAAAAATTGTATGATATATATATATATATATATATATATAGTTTTGAATATAATGATATGTTTGATCGAACTTTTCAAAGTCCTCTTATCAATCTTTTTTCTCTTTCTAGTCTGGTAAGAACTGCATTTTCAGATTGCTTCTTCAATAAGAATGTTTCATCTTTTGAGATCCCATCAATTAATTCATCACTTGATTTAAAATCTGATGTTATTGAATTTCTTTCTGCATGTAATGAATTGTCTATTTTCAAGATCGTCATTGATTGTTTCTTTTTCAATGTTTTTATGGGGGAATTTGATCTTGATCTTAATGCAGATGGTGGTCTTGAAGTTGATGTATTTGAAGCTAAGGAATTCAAGGAAGTCGAAGAATTATTCAAATCTTGACATTTTTTGATTGATAATGATGGTGTGAGTCTATTCGATTGTAATGGCGGAATTCTAGTGGGTGTAGATGGGTTTTGTAACGAAGGTCTTGTAGTGGAATTATCATTTGAATAACGTCTCACAGGAGATCGTGGTGTTCTTATGGTTTTTGTAATTTGATTAGATGATTCTGCAATATCATTCACTGCACTAACTTTGTTTGTCGTTTTAATTTCATTCTCAAGTTTGGATAATACAGAAGCTTTATAGATTCTTTCAATTTGAACAATTTCACTTAATTTCTCGACATATTTCAATATTATTACTGATCTATCATCTTTATTAAATGTGCTTTTGAAACTAGGTTTTAAAGATCTCTGAAATTTAATAATTTCTTCTAATATCTTGGTTTTGAGTTCAATATCAAGCCCATGTTCTTTATAAATTCCCGATTTTTTAGCAATGATATTGATATATTCATCATCTGTATCATTTGATCTTAATAAAAGAAAATCAAAACCTGATGATTCATTTCCTAAAACTCCTAATTCTTCATAAGATTTTAAACCTGATGGTAGTTCACTTAATATCAACAAAGATCTAAATCTATTTTTAACCCAATCAACTAGTATGCGATGTTTATTTAACAAGATTAATTTTTCGAATCCTATTTTGTTATAAGCTCCATCTAAACGCTCATTAGCTCCATTTTTGGAAACATTGAAATCTAAATTAATTTCGTCTGAGTTATTGGATATGAATGCAGGATATTTGTCAATATCAAATCTTTTAAAAAAATATTGTAATGATTTTATCTTAAGGTCTAATGGATCTTCATTTTCTCCTTCTATGTGACTTGGTATTGAGATTGAGGTTCCTGATGGTGTAGGCCAGAATGATTTAAGGATGTTCATTGTCCTCTTCTGATGTTTGTTATTTTAGATAGCCTGTGTGGTTAATTTGTATAATTCAGTAAATTTTAATGATTAAGATTTTTGAAAATGTAGGCAAATGAGATTAGGAAATTTGAAACATGCAATTGTAAAGAGCAAAAAATTTTCAGGATTTTTTACTATTTTTAGTATGTATTTTACCTGTGGCTGAACATGTTGCTATATCCAGTGTAATTTAACTAAAATACCAGTATGCTTGTGTTGTTTTTTTTATTATTGTTTTGATTATTGAGCTTTGACGTGAACATTCAGAAAGTTTGATACTGAGATAGCGTTTAGCTACAAAAATATGAAGAAAACGAGTTTTTTGCTTCATTTTGATTAATTAATGGAATCAATTTCATAATTATGTGAATATTCATTTGACGTTCATATCTCTCTCATGTTTAAGTGCAAGTTTATTGTCAGCTTCAGGTCCTGGAGTTATAATAAAATTCAAGTTTATGCTCGAGTAGATTTTTTATCTTAGGTTCTTCTGTTTATCCTTAGATTTTGGGTCTGCTTTATCTGCATGATATTTTTCTGAATGATTTGGGTATTTGGTGTGGGTATCCATTTCCGCACTTTCTCAATTTTAACTGCTTTCATAAAGCTGGTTCATCAAGATTTCTTCAAATATGACACTGGGTGCTGTCAGAGATATTGTATTGATGAGAGTCTAAGTAATGATGTAAGACAAGATTCTTCCATTTATTTCTGAATTATTTTGATCTAGTTCAACTACTTCATGAACATATCTTCCAACATCTTTCGGGACTGATTTTTTGAAATCATCACTCACCACAAAGACAACTTCACTCTTCAAGTGCTTAACAACTGACCAAACACCTTCATCAGTCTCACATTCAATCACCTTAAATGAGATACGTTCATTAATTTCAGGAATGTCAAATAGTGATGAACCTGGTGGAATAACCAATACAATATTCTCTGTCTTGTTCAATATTTCAATTATTGGAATCTTGGAAGATAGTATAGACTCGGACAATATTATAGTAATTGGTCTATTTGTGTACCTGATTGATTTTTCCAATTGAGTAGAGGAAGATAAATCCAAATCCTCATCTTCTTCGTTGATACTCATGAATTTATATACTGCTACCCCAATGGCAGTTAAAGTCACACCAAGTGCGATTAGTGGAATGTACTGACGTCTTCTTGAGTTGATATACATTTGATGCTTTATTTGACAAGTTTAATTAATATCTAATAACTAATTTGTAATTTTTTATCAATATAACCAATTAATGTCTCTTCAATTTCTCTTTTCAATTTATCCAGATTCGGTAAATTAACAACATGAAGAAATCCTGTGTTATGTAAGCATTCTGATTATGTAATGGTGATTAAGAGCGATGGCGGTATAACCTCATATCTATTTTAACTATTAGATTTGATTCAATCTATATCATTTATTTTTTTTTGTTTATACAGATTATGACCCATTTATTCTCAGCTACAACGTTTGCTGTAAGCCACATTGCTAATATCCTCAAATCAGTGCTCCCTGTGAACAATTATGCGCTCGTTACAATTGATGGTGAAGGTATTAGATTCCTGACTGAGTACTCACATATCTGTAGAAGTGAGTATATTTACATTATTCACGCATCTTAACTCACTAACATACATGTTTCAGTTGATCTAACTCTGGAGAAAACACTTTTCACCACATATGAATATAATCCTACAGATGGCACTCCCACTACGTTCACATTAAATTTAACACCAATAGTTGAGAGCTTGAGTCTTGCACAATCAAATTTATCATTTAATAATAACAATAATGCTACTAATAATATACCCAATACAACAGTTCAATGCACGATATCATATCAAGGACAGAACTGTCCCTTTGTCTTAATCTTTGAAGATTCTAACATTTCAGAGCGTTGTGAGTTTTCAACTTTTTTAAATTTAGAATTAGCACACTTATTAGATCAAAATAATAACGGTGATGCTAATAGAGATGCTTTTGATATTGATTTGAATTCAGTACAGCTCGAATGTATGATAGTTTCAGATGTTTTATTTGATGCTTTGAAAGATTTAAAAGATTTGGAAACTGAAGAACTTTATTTCTATTTTGCAAATAATAATTATGGAATTGATAATAATAATCCTAAATTTAATAGAATATTTGCAATCATTTCCAAATCAACAATGGGAAATTCTTTGCTATTTATACCCAATGAAATATCAATTCTTGAAAAATTGACCATTGAAAGTAATAATAATAATAATTGTAATGGAAATAGAATCGAAAGTTTATCAACTTTTAAATTTTCAATATTCCAGATGTGTTTCAAGGCAATAAGATTATCAAACAAATGTAAAATTCAAAAAGATTCAAAAAATCTATTAAATTTAAATTTATTGTGTTTCAGAAATGAATCAGGCTCAATACTTCCAAAGAATTATTCAGGTACTGTTATAAACTTCAAAATCTTTGAAAATATTACAGAAAGTAACGATATAAATAATCTAAAAAAATTCATTGACAAGAGTTTGAATATGGATCAAATTAGTGAGTTCAATAACAACCATAGTAATAGTACTAATCATGCAAATAGAATTATCAGTACAAGAATAAATGATGATGCAATAATTAATGATATTGGAATTGATGTTCCTATATTTTTATAAATCAAAAATACAAGGCTACGTTAGATTGAACAAAGTAAAAGTATATATATATTGTGGTGATTTTATTCATACTAATACATATTACCAAACTTTAGAACATCCATAAATTTTTTTCTATAACAACAAAATTACTATTTTAAAAAATCTATTGGGAGTTGGCGAAATGATCAATTAAGATATTTCTTTCTTCAGAATCAATACCCCAGTTTTTGATAACAACAACGGAAGCACCAACAACTTTTCTAGCGTTACCATCACGATCGATTTTACCTAGACCGGCCCATTCACCTAATAATTTGGCATCAGCAACTTTAACTAATGGAATTTTTTCATCACCTTCGTTACATAAAGCTTCGATTAAAGTAACAATAGAAGCTTCAGTGACAGATTCACATAAAACAGCTAATTGAGCTTCTCTTCTAGATAAAGCTTTTGAGGATTCTCTTAAACCTCTAGCTAAACCATCATGGACTAAAGCGTTTCTTAAAACGGTTTTTAAAGCATCTTCAATGGAGATGGAGGTTGATTCTTCAACGGCAACTTGTTCAACTTGTTCAACGTCAGACATTTGATTTAATATATTAGACTTCTTCGACGGGGGATACCTGCTCAGTGCTTAATGATGAAAAGAAAATCTCAAGATAATTCAGTTAATTTTTCACAAAAAATTTTCATTTTCTCCAAACTGGAAAGAGTGCCGGAACCAAATAAAATAAAAATGAGTGGCCGCGAAAATTACCCAGTCTAAAATACACCCAGACACCAGATAAGTGTCTATGTTATGGATAAATAGACTTATTTATATAATTATTGACTAAATTATTACATATACCATCACACATACAAGCAAATAAGTATATTAAAAAACTTTTATTTGAAACAGATACTATTACAGATCCATATCTTCTGCAAACTCCACTGCGGTATTATTATCTATTTCATTGACATCTTTATTGATATCATTTTTCATTTGACTTAGATCTGAGTTAATTATATTATTTGAAGATAAATTAGTAGATGAAATTCCATCATCTTCATCATCATCCTCAAAGTCAACATCTCTGAAAAAATCATCATCTGAACCAACAATTTTTTCATATATTAATTTGACTTGAGTTATTATTCCATCATACGATATTTCTGAAGATGGTAATGCTGAGTAAATTAATGATGAATCATCTTCTTCATTTGTAGAATTCTTTGTATTTATGGATTGTACCGAATTCTTTCTATATTCTTGAGGATTAACTAATCCATGGTGAGGAATAGAAGTGAATTGAACGTAATAAAACTTCAACAGATATTGTAATTTTTCTCTTGGAACAAAATCTTTGAAAGATTGGCCTAATTTAACTGAATTTAAATCATATTGATTATTTTCATTAATAAAATCATCAATTGAACTTTCTCTTAGTAATGAACTTTCCATCGCTTTTAAAGCTTCTTCTAAGACTTCTCTACCTTTTTCACCTTTTTCGAAAGTAGATAAATACCAAACACAAGTATTTGATGGTGTTATACCTGAACCCTCATTCATTATTATAACCTGAACAGCATAGTTATTTTGTGATTTTAATGAATTTGTTGGGAATGTTATAATTGAAGCATTCTCGCCATTTTCAAACCATTCTTTACAAGAATTTTTAACAATAACGGTTAATCTATGGATTTCATATCGATTGCTTAATTTCGAATCTATTTCCAAATCTGATTTTTGACTTTGTGATAGAACAATTTTTTCATTGACTTTGATTTTTGAATTATCGGAAAATTTAGCAATTTTAGTAACTTGATCAAAAGATACCAATCCTGTATTTAATTTATAAGTTGTACCAGCAACTGCTGCAGATCTGCAAAAACCTTGAGAAATTTCACCAGCTCCTCCATATTTTGAATACATCACTGGGAAATTTCCATAAACGTCAAAACTAACCAAGTATCTTTTTATTCTTGCTAAAGCTTCTGGCGTTAGAGTTTCTGAATTGTTACATAACCCAATGGCAAAGATTAATTCTGAAATCTGGGTTGGCTCTAATTTGAACTTTTCGATTAAAAACAATTCAATTGATTTTTTTTTATAATCTTGCCATAATTCAATATTATTTTCGTAATTTAAAACAAATTTGATAAACTTCATTAATGATCTTTTGGTTATTAGACTAAGCTCTTGATTTGTGAAAATATCTTGTTTAGAATTTGACATTTTTTCGAAATTGTCATTTTCAAAAACATGAAATGAACTTAATGGTAAAAATTCAAGATATTTATAAACTCTTGACTTGATTAATAATGCTAATAGATCACTTTTGGCGAACAGTATCTTTGGGGTTAAATCAATGCCGAAGTCCCTGGACTTCAATTGATTATTAGTAATGTATAAAACGGCATCTTTGTATCCTTCAATTTGATTAGTATTAACTTTACCAACCCACTGCTTTAATTGATCAATAGTTAAAGTAGCGGTATTGTCTCCATAGTAGTCATTTGAATCAACATGTAAAACGTTCAAACCTTGCCATGCCAAAGCAGAAGCTAATATACTTTCGACTAAACCGGTACCAGCAATGACAACATCAGATTGTTCTGGAATGGTTTCCGTGACAGGTTTCTCTAGACCAGCAAGGTAGGGTACGACGGAGGGTCTGCGCTCAGTGGACGTAGGTGGGCGTTCAGCCATGGATGGTCTTCTGTTTGCCATTGTCATGCAAAGATCTGAGTTGATTATTAAATTTTAATCACTAATTGTTTGTTGGAAGTTGGAAATCTTCAGCCTAAAAGAGAGGAAATTTCGGGAAATTTCGCGAGAGTCACGTGAATCTAAAGCTCATCTTCTCAAATATTGTGGAGAGCCGAGCTTAGTGAGTTAAGAGAGGAGTTTTTAGGAGTATTTTCAAGTGATGATTGTGTATAAATAGAGTGAAACCTCTCTTTTATTTTTGAATCAATGTGTCTCTCTTTTGTTGATTCTAGATAAACATGCCTTCACAAAATAAAACTATGCAAGCTGCTGTGTTCAAAGGGCCACACAACGTCTCGTTCCAAACGGTTCCATACCCTGAAATCACCAATCCAAAAGATGCCATCATCAAGATCAAGGCCACTGCTCTTTGTGGCACTGAGCTTCACATGTATCGTGGAGACGTGATCCCAAAGAATGCAGGTTATATCACAGGTCATGAGTTTAATGGGACTGTGGTCGCAGTTGGCTCTGAGGTTAAAGACTACCAAATTGGAGATGATGTTATTTCTACTTTCACTTCTCAGTGTGGTGAGTGCTGGGCATGTGAAGACGGTTTGAGCTCGTCGTGTGTTGACTCTAAAGTCTTTGGTACTTGGGCTCTGGATGGTGGTCAAGCTGAATTCGTTAGAATTCCTTATGCTGATAATACGTTATACCACTTACCTCAAGGTATGAACAGAATTACTGCTTTATTAATGAGTGATATCTTCCCAACTGGCTGGTTATGTGTCAATAACTACTTGAAAAAAATTGCTTACAATGAAGACAAGATCAAGAACAACGTCGTGTTACAGTTAGGTGCAGGTCCAGTTGGTCTTTGTTGTGTTGCAGCTGCTAAACAATTGGGTGTAGGTACTCTATACGTTGCTGACACTGTTGAATCAAGATTAAATCAAGCTGAAAAACTAGGTGCCATTCCAATCAATTTGAAAACTGTTGGTGATTTACCTGAATTCATTCAATCAAAAACTGATGGACGGGGGGCAGATGCCATTTTTGAAGTTGTTGGTAATGCTTTGGCTTTGAGAACGGCCTTTGATTCCGTTAGAAATGCAGGTTTCATTTCTTCTGTCGGTTACCATCATGAACCATTGCCAATGAGTGGCTTAGAGTGTTATTTGAAAAACATCTCCTTACAGTTTGGTAGATGTCCTGTAAGATCTATTTTTCCTGAAGCTTTAAAAGTTTTCAATGAGATTTCGTATAAATTTGACGATTTTGTTGATTTAAAAATGCAGTTAAAGGATGTTTCTAAAGCTTTTGAATTGTTTGAAAGACAGGGAGCTAGAAAGATTGCATTTGAGCTTTAATTAGTGATTTATTCTTTATATAAAAATGTCAAATCTCCTTCACTTTTTTGTGTAATTTCTTGTCTGTTAAATTTCGTTGCCGTTCCTTCAAATGTGTCACAATTCTCATAAAATTTTCTTTTATAAAAAAAACCTGTCTTAGGAAAAAACACATTTTACTTTTATAGTTTAATTATTGGCTATTTTAAGTGCTTTCATTTGGCTATATTCTTCTTTCAACAACATTAGTATTTCTGTTTTCGTGGCACAGTTTTACTTCTGTTTTCAATTGTTTTTCGACTCCATAGATATTTCACTTCTAATCATGAGCTTTAACGAAAGAAATGACCAACATGCTTTCAAATATACAACACAACAGAAAAGATCCAATTCTATAGTATTTGGATCACAGGGAAAAGCCCTATATATTCCTCAAGTGGGCCCCCAGGCTTATGAATCAACGGTCCTTGATGAGGAAACTCCTTTACTTACGTCTCAACTTCTGTTAGAAACTTCATCCAATACAATTGCCCATCACGTTGACCATGCCACTACCGAATTAAAGTCACAAGAAAGAGATCTACTGAAAGGAAACAATATAATCACTGATTCAGATTCTTCAATAAGTTCCGCTTGGGAAGATGCTGTTTCAAAAGGTTTGATTAAAACTTCAATAAAATTCGAAACAAGATCCTTGATTCAAAGTTCAGTTCCACTAATTATTACATTTTTGTTACAAAACTCATTTTCACTAACTTCAATATACTCAGTTGGTCATTTAGATAAAATTTATTTAGCTGGTGTAACTTTAGGTACAATGACAGCAAATATAACTGGTTTTGCTGCAATTCAAGGTTTAACTACATGTTTGGACACTTTATGTTCTCAAGCATATGGTGCTGGGAAATATGAATTAGTTGGTTTGAATTTCTCAAGATGTTCTTTATTTGCAATCGTCTGCTTTTTACCAATCGGTGTATGTTGGCAATTTGGTATGGAATACATATTAGGTTTATTTGTACCCGATTTAGAATTAGTTAAAATTGCTGTTAGATATTTACAAATTGTTTGTTGGGGAATACCTGGTTTTATCTTATTTGAATGTGGTAAAAGATTTTTACAAGCTCAGCATTGTTTTCATGCATCAACTATCGTTTTAGTCGTATGTGCTCCATTGAACATGGTCCTCAATTGGTTATTCGTCTGGAAATTAGAAATGGGTTTTATTGGCGCTCCAATTGCTATCACTTTAAATTATTGGATAATGCCATTAGGTTTGTTAACTTTCATCTTATTTAACAAAGAATTCTTGACCTGTTGGCCTAAAAACTTGAAATTGAGCCAACTTTTGACAAATTGGGCTACTATGACTGAACTAGCATTACCTGGTATAATCATGGTAGAAGCTGAATTTTTGGGCTTTGAAATAATTACTTTAATGGCTAGTAATATAGGTACTGCCGAATTAGCTGCTCAATCCGTTATTTCATCGGTCTGTGCATTAGCTTATCAAATTCCATTCAGTGTTTCAATTGTCACCGCCACAAGAGTTGCTAATTTTATTGGTGCTTCATTGGCTGAGAATTCCAAAATTTCATGTTTATCTTCAACTTATTTAGGTGTTGTTATTGGTATCATCAATTCTATCTTGGTTTGGTATAATCAAGATTTTATTGTTCATTTCTTCACAAATGATGAAGAAGTCATTCTTCTAGCAAAGAAAACAATATGGGTCATATCAATAATGGAAATTGTTGATTGTATAAACGCCTGTACGGCTGGATGTCTAAGAGGTCAAGGACTACAAAAAATAGGAGGTTATATCAACATCTTTGCATTTTATTTTATTGGGATTCCAATCTCATATTTATTAGCATTTAAATTCGATTGGAGCGTTGAAGGGTTATGGATTGGTATTGTTTGTGGCTTGACATTTATTTGTTCGGCTCAAGTGTATTTCGTATTCTGGTGTCCCAATTGGGAAAAGATTCTAGAGGCTGCGAAGTTAAGAAATGATGAAACAAATGTTTGATACTAATAGATGAAAGTCATCAAAATTAACGTTTGACGTAGAAATTTACACTCAATCGTATAAGTAACTTATCCTCTTTAATCTTCTTAGCTCTAACTTTCCCTCCTGGAGATGTTGCGCCCACTTCATCAACATCTGATGAGGGTTGTCAATTATGCACTTTGTTTTGAGGCTATAATATCAAATTCAACACGGTCCGGAACTCATAATTTTTGTTGTCCTCGTAAGTTGCCATTGAATCTGAGGGAGCAAAAAAAAACCAAAAAACATAAACAAAACAATGAAATTCACAGCATTATTTTAAACTATAATTTTTGTATTATTATAAATCTAGCTGATATCTTCAAGGACAAGCACCCGGAATTACAAGCAGTTTAAACCACAAGTGATATAATAGCTTGAAGAAAAAAAAGAAGAAAGAAAAAAAGCAACATCCAGAAACCAAAGTTCATTGAAATACATTGATCTAACAACAAATCAGCCGTAAATATCTAAACATGAAAGGTGAACAACAACTCGGTGATTCACCTGCTCTTCAATCTCAAGACTATGAAAGCTGGGTGAATAGTCTAGGAAATATCCAAGATGGAATGTTTCAAAACACTCCTTTGAATTCCCACATTCAACATCAGCAAACATATATTCAACTACCTCCTCAACCGATTAATTTCAATGCTAATGGTACTCCACTACTGCAGCATCATTTGAATCATATTGGGACCACGCCAGATGCTAATATCGATTCTTTCTTGAACTCACCTGATAGGTTTTATAGAGATATAATTAATGAATCTCCAATCGTTAGCAAAACTTCAAGTGTTATAAATAGTGGTGGAAAAACTCCTTTGAAAAATATGAATTTGAGCTTCAGTACTCCCTTATTTTTAAGAAATATTGAAACTTCAAACACTACAAGCATATCAAATAGTGCAATTAAAAATTTCACGCCACTAAAGAATCAATTATTTCCAAATTTATCAAATAACATTAATCAAAATGCTAATCAAAATTTAGAAATATTTCAAACGCCAAATGATAAAAGTCAAAATTCAATCTTGAACTCTTCGCCAACGACAATCAAGATGAATTCTTCGGCAATGAAAGAAAATCCAATCCAATCGCAAAATAATGAATCAGGTAGTAAAATATTACCAATTTCTCCCACCCCTGCTTCAAAAATTCAACAATTATCTCCAGTGATACCGATGACTGATAGATCTGCTCCAAAAATGGGTTATTTCAAGAAGACTTCGCCATCAAAATTGAAATTGAAACAATCCAATGTTTTGAAACACGTTAAATCATCTAATCTTAATGCTCAAAATAGTAACACAAAATTTCAAATTATTATGACTGATGTTAATTCATTCACTAATTCACATTCCAAAAATAGAAGAAGAAAAAAATTAGCAAGATCAGCAACTCAAATAAATACCGGACTATCTTCAAATAGTAACATAAATAACTCAAATAATCTAGTCATTAAGAAACAAACTTTGAAAAGATCAGTTTCTCAGCCTCCTGCTGTACTGAGTAGATTAGCCAATTCAGGAAGTCGACCTTCTTCAATCAATTCCTCACAAGCTTTACTGGTTAAAGAACAATCTGAACAATCAATAATTAAAAGAGATCCTTCTTCTTCGCCACAATCAAAAATAAATCAGATTCAAACATTGAATAATCAATCTTTTATTCACGTTGAAGATATTTTTGATGAATGTGGATCAAATGATCAAGAAATCATCAAACCGGGGGTGATATAGCTTTTTTCAATTCATGGGTTCTGGTTTATGTGATTGGTTTTACTTTTTGTTACTATTATTTAGGTTTTGGTTTTGGTTTTGGTTTTTATACTTCTATAAATTTGAAGTTCTCAGTATTTATGTTTTTATTATTTTTCATTTTGTTTGGTTTTCAAGTTAAATGGTAGAATGGATGGGGTGCTAAAGTTTTTTTGTAGTGTGTATTGTGTGTTTTTCCAAATTATATATTATGATTGTGCTTTACGTACGAGTCACGACGTTTATATGTTATTTTATTCACTGAATCTGATACGTAAGATTCGCGTTAATAATATTATAGGATAAGATTATCTCTGTATATTTATATGTACAAAACCTGTATCTTATAAGTTTTTAGTTCTAAAGTTCGTTTTCCTTCATTTTTAGTCCATATTTATCAAAAACCTAGTTAATAATTATTCTCCAACCCATTCTAAAACTTTGACAATTTCACCATGGATTTCCTTAGTTGATGATCTAATGTTTGAGTTTTTATTCAAATTGGCTAAAATTCTATTCCATAATTTAAACTTATTTGAATTACTTGAATTATTTAATAGATCATCTCTCAATTGAATTGCATTGATATATCTATTCGATAAACCTGTTGGATCAATAATTGAAGTTTTAGCTTGTTTTCGAAGTTTTGTTATGATAATATCACTAATTTCATTGATTTTTGATTTTTGTTTTTGATATGATTTAATCTTAAAATATATCAAAAATATATTCAGAATAATTATTAATAGAACTATAACTGTTTTCTTATTCTCTTGAAATCTTTCGTAAATTTCTTTCTGAAATTTACAAGAGATACTCAATTTAATTGTTGAATTCGATCTGAAAATGATCTTTTTTGGAAGATATGTCTTCTCTTTTTCATCCTCATTGGAGGATAAGTTGTTTGAGGTAGATCCTGGATTGTTATTTCCTTGATGTTGTAACTGTTAACAAATGTTAGTACTAAAAAAATTCTCATAATTAGGATAAAATTCAAACTTGCCTTACAGTAATTTCAGGTTCACTTTTTAAATCGTCTAAAACTCTAGTCCATAATACTAAAAAATCTTCATCAGATATTGATGGTCTTTTAGATTTAAAAAAAAAATCAAATAATTCTTCATCGCTCATACCAACTTCTAAATCAGTACCATCTCCACATTTGGTATTCGCATTTTTTGTTCTTAATAATTCTAAAGATTTAGTTAAAATTTCATTAATTATGTTTTCTTTTTCTTCATCTTTAACACAATAATCTTCGAATGGTAATATACCATAGAGTTTGTACCATGGCTCATGGACAACAAAATCTTCTTTACATTTTAATTGCATATTTGATAAACAAATGGCGTTTTTTGGACATCTTAAACATTGAGGTTTGATTGAATGTAAGAAATCTTCTGCCAATAATAGATATTCATTAGAGGTATTTGGAAAAATTGGTTGGTCAATCTCATTTCCACAATAACCAACTAATATACGTTGCTCACGATAGAATAAACCACCAATAACAAATGCAACGATTATAACAAAGACAAGGAGTTGTTTGAAGAAAATCAGAATAGGATAAAAATTGAAAGGTTCTCCTGGTTCTGCAAGGGTTTCTGATTTCTCTTCATGGTGAAAAACTTCATTCACTACTTTAGCAGCTGCTTGAACTTCGTCCAAAATGACATTTTTAGCATCTTCCATTTCCTTTTCTAAATTTTCTAAGTCAAAAATATCAGAATCAATAGTGGATCCATCATCAACTGGATCATCTAGAACATCTGGTATTGAAATCTCTTTTTCTAGAATTTCTTCTTTTGTTTGTTCGATAATTTCTTTAAAATTATTAGCAAAAGCCTCATTAACTTTAAACTTTGATAAACCAGATATTCTTGATTCACGTTCTTCGGTGGAGTTTGAAGATTCATTAGGAAGTTTTGTTATATTTCCCAAGTCAGGTGCTTTTCTTGGTGATTTAAATCTAAGTGGAGATCTTTCAATAATATTATCAAGAGTGACATCCGTTTGATTTCCAAAGTTGAAAATATCCTTTTCATTTGCGCCAGTGGTTGGAGAAGATGCTTCAAATTTGGAAATCTCTAAAGATTTTTTGATTGGAGCTTTAATTTTCACTTCTGGAACTGGTGAAGAGGAAAAGGCTGTTTTTCTTTTGATAGTTTTTCTTGAAGATTTAGTATCTTCTTCATTAGTACGCTTTTTAGGGATTGTTCTTTGAAATTGTGGTGAAGCTTCAGCTGATTGAAAGACATTGTCATTAGAAAATGAAGTGTCAGGGTTGAATTCTGTTTTCAATAGAGATATTGATTTTTTAGCTTCCAGTTGTGTATCATTATCAAAATTCAAAGCTGGATTTTCGACTTTAACCTCTTGTTTCTTGATGATAATTTTGGAAAATTCCTCATTATCTTGATCCCTAATTTTTTTAGAAGGTGATCTCTCTCTTTTTGTCTTGCTAAGATTTGATTTTTCTTCATCTGCTAACTTAGCAGAAGTTTTTCTAATCGGTGATTTTTCCCTTGTTCTAGATTTTGATCTTTTTAAGTCTGGTGCATTACCGATAGCCCTGCCTGAAGATCTCTTTGAAACTTTTTCAACTTCAAGTTCTTCACTCGTAGACTTACTCACTTTTCTAGGTGACTTTTTAGAAGGTGATTCATCTCTAGCTTCTTCTGAATCAACGCGACCTGATTTTCTTGCCTTTCTTGTTTTTTCAATCTTCAAGTCACCAGTTTTTGATAAATCTTTCTTCTTTTTAGGAACAACTTCAATGCCAGCATCATCAGCAACAACACTGTTCAAAACTTTCAACTTTGAGTCTGAAAAAGGTTTGATGTGCTCATTAAATAATCTTACCAAATCTTGTTTCTTTGCACTAGCAGAGTAGGAGATATCATTTTGTAGAAGGACGTTTCTAAGTTGAGCAACTTTTAAAGTTGTTGGGTCGAAACCTATAATATATAGTTAGCACTTTTTAATCAAACGGAAAAGAAGCTGTATGTCAGTTAAGTTGATTGACAGCATATATCAACCTACCTGGTTGTAAATAATTATTTGCATCCATGCTGAGATGAAATACTCAATAGTTAATAACAAAAAAATGTGGTTTTTTATTTTTGTGTTTTGTTTTGATTTTTGTTTTTGTTTTGTTTGTTTTGATTTTTCTCAGTCAGTTTTTTCGAAGAGTCATGTGACAGAGATGTTGGGGTGTATGTCGATTGATCTTTTTGCAGTACAAAATAAATAAATAGAAAAATAACTAGTACATTCAATATCTCAGTACTCAAAGCATGTCTGAGAAACAAGAAGAGAAGCAAGATGTTCACCACTCAAATGGTATGATTGGAAAATATAAGATTATCAGAACATTGGGTGAAGGATCCTTTGGTAAAGTTAAACTAGCTTATCATTTATCCACTGGTCAAAAGGTTGCCTTAAAAATCATTAATCGTAAAACTTTAGCAAAATCAGATATGCAAGGTAGAATTGAACGTGAAATATCATATTTAAGACTTTTAAGACATCCTCATATTATCAAACTATACGATGTTATCAAATCAAAGGATGAAATCATTATGGTTATTGAATTTGCTGGTAAGGAATTATTTGATTATATCGTTCAAAAGGGTAAAATGCCAGAAGACGAAGCTAGAAGATTCTTTCAGCAAATTATCTCAGCTGTGGAGTACTGTCATAGACATAAAATTGTTCATAGAGATTTAAAACCTGAGAATTTACTACTTGATGAAATGTTAAATGTTAAGATTGCAGATTTTGGTCTATCCAACTTTATGAGTGATGGTAATTTTTTGAAAACCTCATGTGGTTCTCCAAATTATGCAGCTCCAGAAGTTATTAGTGGTAAATTATACGCTGGTCCAGAGGTTGATGTGTGGTCTTGTGGTGTTATTTTATATGTCATGTTATGTGGTAGATTACCATTTGATGATGAATTTATTCCTGCTTTATTCAAAAAAATCTCTAATGGTGTCTACACTATTCCAAATTATTTAAGTCAAGGTGCCAAAAATCTATTAACTAGAATGTTGGTTGTTAATCCATTAAATAGAATTACAATCTATGAAATAATGGAAGATGAATGGTTCAATACAAACATCTCAGAATATCTATTACCAAATGATGTTCAAAAGAATAATTCTCAAGAAAAAGAAGAAACTAAAGAAGAAATTGATGAAAATGCTGTCAATACTTTAATAAACACTTTAGGATATGATCGTGATGAAATACTGGAAACTTTGAAAAATAAGACCCAAAATGAAATAATGGATGGTTATCTTTTAATTAGAGAGAACAAAATGTTGATTGATGATTTAAAGAAAAATGGCCATAATGAGCGTGATGATCTAGAAACATTCTTTAATGAAAACCAACAATCATCTCCAGATTCTCATGAAAGACAACAAAGAAGAGAAAAACGATCCAAATCTGAAGTTACATATCAAGCATTATCTCCAAATTCAAACGCAAATAAGGATGTACAAAGTACCATTGCAATTCTACCTTCGTCCTTACCTCAAATTCATAGAGCTAATATGGCACAGTTTGTATCTGAATCAGCTGCAAAAATTAATCCAATTAGTACGAAGAAATCCAAAACTAGATGGCATTTTGGTATTAGATCGAGATCATACCCTTTGGATGTCATGGGCGAAATCTATAGAGCCTTAAAGAACTTAGGTGCTGAATGGACGAAACCTAAAGATGATGAACTATGGACCATTAAAGTCCGTTGGAAATATTCTCCTAATGCAGTTGGTTCTGATTCTAGTAAAGCTATACCAGATATGATGAAAATGATTATACAATTGTTTCAATTAGAACCAAATAATTATCTGGTTGATTTTAAATTTGATGGATGGGAAAACAGTGATGGATCTGTTCTCAAAGACACGGTATCAACTAAAAATGATGATGAGATCAGTAGTTTCAGTGCTTATCCTTTTTTACATCTGGCTACAAGATTAATTATGGAATTGGCTGTTAATAGTCAAAGTGGTTGAGTCTTGCTTGTTCTTGTATACGTTTTTAACTTCTGAATTAATGATTTTGTGAATTTCCTCTTGGATGATTCATTTGTAGTTCGTTGCCATGGTTACTTTGTTTGGAAGGCTTTTTTTTTTGGCATATATATATATACATAAATAAAAAACAATGAAAATGAAACTTATAATTATTTGTAAAAGACTAGAATAGAAACTTAGGAAAGTCACCATCTATGCAGACTGAGACAACTAAAATTCTTGACTCATCTGATGATCTATCGTTTGTTTACAGAAAAATAAATTCCAGTAGAAGAATGGTGTTTTTAACTGGTGCAGGTATATCTTGCAGTGCAGGAATTCCTGACTTTCGATCATCTGAAGGTTTATACAACATGACTAAAGGACAAGGTACTAATTTAAAAGGAAAAGATTTGTTTGATATATCACTTTTCAATTCAAAAGAGTCGATCAAATGTTTTTCTACATTCATGTCAAATTTGTATTCAAGTTCATTAAACGCTAATCCAACCATAACACATAAGTTTATTCATAGACAGGTCATAGGAAAAAAAGTTATTAGGTGTTACACTCAAAATATAGACGGTCTTGAAGAAAGACTGGGATTAAATCTTAAATTCGACAATGATAATTGTTCAACAGTATTACAAAAATGGAAATCAATGGATGTTGTTCAGCTTCATGGGAATCTTAATGAACTTTTGTGTACTCGGTGTGGTAAAGTTACCAAATGGACTGATGAATATCGGAAAGAACTAAGTGATGGTGAGTTACCTGAGTGTAACATGTGTTTAGAGTCCATTACTCAAAGAGCACAAAAGGGTAAAAGAGCAATAACGACTATAGGTATTCTAAGACCAAATATTGTGTTATATGGTGAAAATCATCCTCGTTCAGAAATGATCACTACAGGATTAAATTCTGATTTAAAGCAAAACCCAGATATGCTTATTATTATGGGGACGTCTCTAAAAGTTTATGGTGTTAAACAGTTGGTTAAATCAATGAGTAAAATAATACATTCAAAAGATGGAATAGTGATATTGGTTAATAAGAATATAATACCTGGTTGGAATGGTGTAATTGACTATCAGATAAAATCGGATTGTGATTCATTTGTTGAAAAGTATTCCACGTTTGAGATGGGAAAAAGGCCGATTACATTGGATCAACCATCAACTCCTAAGAGAATAAGAGTTAATGGTTTGCTAAATACACCATCACCAGTTAAAAAAGAAATTTTTCCTGTTTTTCCAGACATGATCATCAACAAATCAATGATTAGAAGCTGAAAGAACACCAGTTTATTATCAATAACGTGCAATTGAAACTTAAAAATGAAGTTCATATAAGGATAAGATCAGATATTCTGAATAAAACTCTTCTAAATTATGAATCAGAATCGTTTCATTGAATTTACGGAAATATACGATTTAATGAATATAATGAGATCAAAATATTAATATTCGACTATCTAGTACGAATGACACCAGCAGCCATCAAAGTTTGGATTTTTTTAGCGACAGCTGGATTCTTCATGTGTTCCTGTAAAGCAGCTGGATTTTCTCTAGCTTGACCTAAGATACTTTGCATAACTGGATCTTGTAAAATAGAAGCAACTTCTGGATCTTTAGAGACTCTTTCAAAGGTTTGTTCTGGAGTTTCATTTTCAGAAGATTGGAATCTTTGAGAGTAAGCTTTTGTATACAGTTGATCAATTTCTCTTGAGTTAGAGCCGTTATTAACTTCAGAATCTTTGGTTCTTGCTTTATCTAAAGTAGCAATAGCTTTAGAATACTCTTTCATGGCAATTTCAGCACTAGCTTTTCTAATATAAGCTCTAATGAATGAAGGGTCTTTTTGGATAGCTAGATCACAGTCTTTAATAGCTTCAGGGAATGACATTAATTTAGCTAAAGCAGCAGCTCTGTTTGAATAACCTCTAGCATCTTCTGGGTCACGCTTAATCATCTCAGTATATGCTTTAACAGCGTTTGGCCAATCACCTTTACTAAAGTATTCTTTACCCTCTAATCTAGCCTCCTCAGCTTTGGCTGGGTCAATGTAAGCTTTAGTTTCAGCATCTTTGACTAGTTTTTGAGTATTTCTTAATTTGGTTAAAACTTCTGGAGTACGATGCTCAGTTAAAGATTTTTCAAAGGAGAAAATAGCTTCATCATATTTCTCTTGTTTCAAATAGGTGGTACCAATTCTAGCTAGTGCTTTAGCAATAACTTTATAATCGGCTCTTTGTTCTCTACCTTTCTCAACTGCTAATTCACAAGTCTTAATGGTGGCTTCGTAATCACCTTTTTCAAATTCAGCAGCAGCTCTGTTGTTCAAATAAATAACATCTTTGTTTAAGTCCCAAGCTTTGTTGTATAATTCAATAGCTTCATCAAATTTTTTAGATTTGTATAATTTATTAGCTTCTGTCTTGAATTCATCTGCTTGTTTTTTGAAATTTTCAACTTCTGGTTCAGCATCAACAATCTTAACATCACCTTCTTCATCTTTGGTTTCTTTTGCACTTGGGCCTTCAGTTTTGACTGGTTCTGGGGATGGTTCTGATTTAGAAGAAACACTTGAAGGACCATTAACTGGTTTTGAACCATCAAATGGAGAATCATCATCTAAATCAATTCCTAAAATGGTAGCCATAATAGTCATCAATCTTGGATCTTTGAGAACATCCTGGGCTAAAGCTTGTGGATTGCCTTTCATCTGAATGACTTTATTGAGTAAAGTTGGATCTTTCATTAATTCAGCAGTTTTGGGGTTTTTCTTCAAGTTTTCGATTAAATTAGGATCATTGAATTTAGAAGCAAGACCAAAGTCTGGTGATTCCTGTGCTCTTAAAGAAGCCTGAACAGCTTCTAAACCTTCTTTGGCCAACTTATTAGTAGGATCTAATTCTAAAGTTTTAGAGTATGATTTTTCAGCATCTGCGTATCTACCTAAACCAAATTCAGCAGCAGCAACTCTTGAATAACCTTTAGCCCAAGTTGGATTAATTTCGACAGTTTTTTTACCATCTTTTAAAGCGTTTTCGAAATCTTTTAATGAACTGTAAGCAGCTGAACGATTTGAATATAGAACATGGTTTGGGGTTGAGGATGCTTCAATAGCCTTAGTGAAAAATTCAATGGCTCTAGGGAAGTCTTTGGCGGAGAATGCAGCGTTACCTTGAGATTTGTATTCGTCAGCAGACATGTTTTTATAAGTTGGGTGTGTTTTGGAGTTGAGATTGAAGAAAGCTGGAATGAATTTTAGACGTTTTTATTTATCAGTTTTTCAAATTTTTCTAGAAGTTTCTGATAATATTTTTCTGAATAAAAATCATGAAGCCCTGGAACTCATCGAGAGAAAAACTGCTTTACGCTTTACAAAAAAAATTGCCTAAAATTCTATTATCAGTTATTCATCAAGTAAATGGACTTCCAATTAGCCACAGATCAGTTCATTCAGTGGTTGGTTCAGTCAGGATATGAAATCTCGCCGAAATTCATAATTGAAGATCTTAGGAATCAGGGACAAGGACGTGGTTTAATCTCTACTCAAGACATTGAAGCAGATGAAGTCTTATTCAAGATTCCTAGAAATGTACTTCTTAATATTGATACTGCTACATTATCACATATCAATGAAACTAACAAGGAAAAATTATTGACCAAATATTCTCATTGGGAAGGTTTGGTCCTATGTATATTATTTGAACTTTCACTAGGTGAGAAATCAAAATGGGCTCCATATTTTAAGGTATTACCTGAAAGTTTTGATTCTTTAATGTATTGGACTGAAGAAGAGATTCAAAGCTTAAGTCCGTCTTTAGTCATCTCTAGAATTGGTAAACAAAATGCACAAGATCTTTACCATAAACTAATTCCTGATGCTTTGGTCGATTTAGGTATTGACCATTTGCAAGTTTCAATTGAAGGATTTTATCAAGTTGCAAGCACCATCATGTCATATTCATTTGATGTCGAAAGACCTGATTTTGATGAAGATAATGAAGATGATGAAATAGTCAAATCGGATGGTTATTTCAAATCAATGATTGCATTAGCTGATACTTTAAACGCAGATACAAAATTATCAAATGCCAATCTGTTTTATGAAACTGAGTATTTGATAATGAAATCAATCAAGCCAATTGGAACTGGTGAACAAATTTATAACATTTATGGTGACTATTCAAATAGTGATTTATTGAGAAGATATGGGTATGTTGAATGGGATTGCTCTAAATTTGATTTTGGTGAACTTAGAATTGAAAATATTAAAAATTCATTAATTCAAAATTTCCAAATAGATCCAAAATTACTAGATAATGTATTGAATCTAATATCACAAAATGAAGTTGATGAGATTGAAGAAGATTTGATTTTAGATTCCTATGACATATTCCTAGATGGTGAAATAATGCCTGAATTAATTGTTTTCATTCAATCTATAACCTCATTATTTCAATTAAATAAATCTTTAAATTTTGCAACAATTTCCAATGAAGAACTATCAAAAATAACAGCAAGAGTATTGAAAAAATGCTATCAATTGGTTGAATCAGGTTCCCTCACTAAAAATGCAGTCCTATTATTTGAACTATCAGTACAATCAAGATTGTCAGAGTATCCATCACACGCATTCAGGAATTTTGTTCCTCCATTATTATTAAACGAATCATTTAATAAATTGAAAATGAGTGAACGAGTTTTAAAATCAGAAGTTGAATCTTTACAAAATTGTTTGAAATTGATACATAACAATACTTTATTCAAAGTTATAGATGATGAAAAATTGAGTAGAAATATAATGAAAAGAAAATCCAACGTCAATGATGATAATAAACCTTCAAAAAAGCAACGAATTTGAAAAGGCGTATTATATAAAATTGCAAAGTTGTGTATTAAGATGACTATAAAATTCAACTCCTTATTTTTGGTATCCCTTCATCTTCCTTCAATTGTTTGAAATATATTTTACTATACTGAGGTGTTAATTTGGTTTCAACACTAGGAGCTACTTTGTAAGAATCATCGCTTGCTGCAACAGCCAAAACATTATCTTTGAAGTCAATTGAAACAACAGGTAAATCGAATTCTGAATATTGTCTCATTCGTTTTCTTGAAAAATGATCCCATAAGCAAACATGATGATCTGATCCACCACTGAATAACGTCCCATATTTATCATGGAAACAGAGTGTATTAACTGGCGAAACTAAATCCACATCTGTTGAGCTTAGTCTATGACATTTGAAAGCATACTTTTTCTGTTGAAGGCCAGGAGAAGGATTTAGATACTCTATTGCAACACGACCTTCTATCGAACTTTGTGCATATCCTGAGCCGTCAGGCATACATTTTAGTGCTCTAGTTTGATATTTTAACCCACTTTCTCTTTCCTGTAATGGTTTTGATAACTGCCTATGATCATAAATATGAACCATTCTCTGGTCCATTGAAACAACTAAATGATCCTTTGTAGAATCCATACCAAATACTTTTCCGGGCAATGGAATCTTTTGTGCTGTATCTCTTATTCTTTTATCGTTGTACATGACTGATTTATCCCAAGAACCACTTATGATTATGTCACCAATTGCACTTACTGCTTGAACACCAGACTCGTGTTGATGCAGTACTCGATTCACTCTAGCATTTTCTATATCTAGTTCTATCACTTTTCCCTCTATTGTGCTAATAATTGGGGTGCTGGAAGACCAACAGACTGATATTACTGGATAAATTACGTCAGTCTTCATCAGTATTCTATCTGGATTATTTTTATTATAAACTCTGGCAACACCATCCCAGCATCCCACCAATAATTCGTTTCCACTGTGGGAGAATTTTATATCAGATATCACATCAGGAATCTGATCGGGGACTTCAATTACTGCCATTGATTATTCTTTCAGCTGAAATTAATAATCAGATCTATACCTCAAATGTGAATAGAAGATCATGAATAATTATATTACAAATGTTCCCCGGAAGTCGCGAAAGTTCCCGGAAATTCAGAAATTAAGGTCTTAGTTCAACTCATAAACCAAACTAGACGGAATAATTCAATGGACGTCAGTCAGCTTCTCGGATGGGACTCAAGTGCTGATCCTAGTAAAGGAGATGAAAAAAGTTCCTATCAATTAACGGACATCTTGGTTGAAAAACTATTCGCAATGGCTCTGCCTCCCACAACGACTCTTGAGGGAACAGATTTACTCAAAGACAGGACCGAAGCAAGCTCACAAAGACCGCCCTTATCCATTCAAGCAATGAGCAAGAACTTCATCCAGCTAAACTCACGCCTATCTTTCCCTTTTGAACTGGTCAATAATGTAATATATTTCCTTCAATGGAAGAACCCTTTATTAACTATCAGTGTGTTGCTACTTTATACAAATGTAATTCTACACCCAATCCCATTTATACTTGTGTTTTTGCCAGGCATGATCGTAATTCCAATGGCTGAAAATTTTGTTGTCTCTTATAAACCAGATGTTGTGAACTCAATCAAATATGATCTATCCCAATCAAAGGTCAAAAAACTTTCAGACATCAAACCCACTTCTGAAATATCAAAAGAATTCATTCTAAATTTAACGGATTTACAAAATCATATGCTGTTATATGTACAAGCATGGGATTTTATAGTACATGCTTTGAACAAGTTCATCAATTGGGGAGATGAAACTATTTCTTCATTTATTTTTTTGACTTTAGTTTTGATTACTCTATTCATGGTTTTCTTTGGTGATTCAATAATGGAAATAATACAACCATTCGTTAAAACATCTTTTGTCATCAGTGGGTGGGCTTTAATAATATCGATCCATCCAAAATTCTATGATAGTATCAACAACTTCATACATTCAGAAGCTACTAGACTATACATTTTGAAGAAAACAAATAAATTCGAGGAATCACTAAGTTCTCAAATTGAAGATTTAGGGTCAAGTTCTGAGATCAGAGAAGTTGGGATATTTGAGATATGGAAATTTAATGATTTAAACAACGAATGGAACTTTATTGGGTTCAAAAATACTGCATTTTGGCAAAATGATTTACAAAGAATGACTTATGATCCAGAAGGTAAAAGATTAAAACCAAATGAGATCACTATCAATCCAGGCTCATCGTTTGAAGTGGATGAAATAGATCTTACTATCAATGAAGATTCAACAAATCATGAAGATATGAGCTTTTCATCATCAAATTTACACAGTTCATCGACTTTAAGTAATGTTACCCCTCCATTATTATGGAAATTCAGAAACAAGTCTAAATGGACAATTGATTTATTTCCTGAGATCTGGATTAAAGAAGATTTGTTAACTGAAAACTCTGAAATGATTGAGATTGATTATGAAGGTAAATGGGTCTATGATAAGGCATCTTCACAAGGTAAATATAGAAGAAGAAGATGGATTAGAGATGTTATAAGATGTGCTGAGTTTGACGAAAAGATAGAAGAAACAGATAATATTCCTCCAGATAATCAACATAAAAAAAAGGATGAAAAGAAGCAAGTAGCTCATGAAAGAAAGAGTTCAACGTTGAGGTTGAAACCTAGCAATACTACTGAGTCTATGAAAACTTCCAAGCTAAACCATTAATAACAATAAATGAATGAAATTACGAGATACGCATAAAGATTAATGTAAGTGATTTTTGTATAAATTATCCTTATAGTTTCATGAATTCTTCAAGACTGAATAATCCTGATTTTTTGTTAGATTGATCTTCTTGTTGTCTCTTTTCATTGATCAAACTCAAAAGATCATTCTTCTTTCTTTTCTTCTTCTCTTTTGATTTATCCTTTGAGTTTTCCTTTTTAGATTTTTGCATTCCTTTTGGTTTTGCGAGTGGGAAATCGACATGATTGTTGCAAGATAAACAAGAATACCTGAGCTTTCTTTCTCTTGATAAATTTTCTCCTTCTAATGTTTTTTTCTTCTTCTCAGATTTCTTGCTAAATACACATCTCATTTTCAAATTAACACCAGATATCAAAATAACAGAACAGTTTTGACAGTATTGTGATCTTTGTTCATCGTCAATTTCTAGTTTATTCATGAGTAGACTTTCCTGAAATTTTATAGTGCGGAGTGAATTCAGCAACTTTTCATCTCCCATTAGATCAGAGTCTAAATAGTGTGTGAGTTTATACAAGTAGTTCGAGCTCCTTACTGATCCCATTTTTTCTCTGATATCTAATTTAAAGTACTACAAACTAAATCTCGAAAGTGAATTAACATTTCTTATTCCTTATTTTCTTATCATTCGATTACGTAATTTTGGCTTTATGTTCTTTTTTCTTTATTTTCTTTTGTTTTATTTTTGTCTCCAATAGTTACTTGAGTTAGCAAAAGTCCTCACATAAATTCCTCATTCTCAGCTGACGCAGTCATGGACTATTACTCTAATTTAGACTCGAGGTCGCTTGATTCAACTCCAACGATTTTTGAAATCATATCCTCAAAAGAACTAGAAAATTTATTGACTCCCTCCATTCGGTATTTAATCGTACATTACTCCACAAAATATCCAAAATGGTTACTAAAAATCGCTTTAAACTTTGATGAATTGAATCTGGTGCTCAGGTCCTTAATAGAGTACAAGTTTTTAAGTACGTGGAACTCCACATTCACTGAAAAGTTCTATGGTTTGAAAAGAACAAGCCTAAATAATTTCCAAATCAATGATTTTGATAATAAAATCTTTGAAATGATCCAATTGAAAAAAAGACTACAACAGTGGCAAGTATTATCAATCTTGCTAATAAATGTTGGTGTTAGGATCTATTTAAAGGAAAAACTCGACATTCTATATGAGAAAAACTTACCATTATTCCTAACAAAGAAAATTGATTCCAAGAATTGGAAATATTGGTTTGTCAAATTATACCCTGTCCTATCTTCAATTTTCAAACTAATTGATGTCATCTTTCAAGTGCTTTACCTAAGTGGTAAGACAAAATCACCAACTCTAGTTGATCATCTATTAAAAGTGGAATATTCACGTTTAAACCAATTTGATTATGATTTCCATCAGGAACAAACTAAAGGTTCCTCGCTCTCTAACATATCAAAGAGACCTCCAACATTCGGTCAACATTTGATCTCAAAAATAACTAAATTTTATTCGCCTTTAAGATCAATATTCTCAAGTGTTTCAACTACAATTTTCCCATCAGCTATATTTTTATTGAAATTCTTAGAATGGTGGAACTCCTCAGAGTTTGCATCAAAATTAGTCAAGCAACAGCAAAACTTAATTGATAAAGATATTCCACCTCCAAAAGTCTCAATAAAATTATCAAACAGTTATAAACTCAGATCTCAAAACTCTGGAAATTGTCCAATTTGTAAGAATAAAATAACTAATCATGCGATTATTGAAACTGGTTATGTTTTCTGTTATCCATGTATCTATAATCATTTAACTAATTTAAGTGAAGAAGATGGCGGAAATTGTCCTATCACAGGAGTTAGACTTTTAGGATGTCGTTATTTAAATGAATCTAAAAGTTGGAAAGTCGATGGGATTAGAAAATTAATGATTTAGGATCTGGTACCCGCATATAGTCTACAGAAATCTATCAAAATCAGTGTATAATATATATATATATATGTGGATAATAAAAACAATTGCAATCTATAAGATGCTTGTAATAATACTACAATCTAAATATTTTGCAAAATAAATAAATGAAATGGAGTAGAAATCAATCTTATTCAGAAACTGTCACTGTTGGCATCCCTTCAGGAACAACAGTTTCTGATAATGGATCTCTTTCAGTAAAACTCAAAATCAGATCATCTTTTGGGAAAATTGTAGCAAAAACTTTGATTTCTTCGGATAAGGGAGTAACTTCGTGTTTTAGATCATTAAATAGTAAAGCTTTACCTAGCAACCCAGTAAAAGTCATCATGACATAGGTTTGACCTAAACAAACATGTGGACCAGTACCAAAGACTAACCAATTCTTTTTAGCTTGGTTAGCTTTTGAACCTTCAGCCCAACGTTCTGGAATAAAATCATCTGGATGTTCATAAACTTCAGGATCATGTAAAGCAGGATATAAAGTTGGGATCAACATAGAACCTTTTGGTGCAGTGTAAGTGTCATTAACCGCAAATTTTTGTTTGACAACATATGGAACCATAATAACTGGTGGTCTATATCTCAAAGTTTCTTTAACAACCATATCAGTATATTTCATTTTTTCAATTAATTCTAAAGTTAATGGTGCATTTGGATCACCATTACGAACAGCCAATTGTTCTTCTCTGATTTTCTTAGCAACATCTGGTCTATCCGCAACAATCTGAAATAACCAACAAGCTAAAGAGGATGAAGCATCTTGGGAAGCGAATAAGAAAGTAAAAATAGCTTCTGAAATTTCTTTGTCCGTAAATTCACGTATTAATAACTTAGAATCTGGATTTTCAGTCTTGTTTTGTCTAGCATCTTGCATGACTTTGATCCAAGCATCCATAACACAAGTTGGTTCACCACCATTAGCAATATAAATTTTTGCTTTAGCGGAACAGCCAGCGAAAATTTTCATAGTCATATCAGCAGTTCTTTGCCCATACCAAGTTTTAGTATAAGGAATAATAATTGGAAAGTTGACTAACTCCATAGCAGCAGTAACTAAATAATAGTCATCAGCGACTTTTTTGATTTGTTCATCAGTAATATAATCACCACAGAATGCTTTCAAGGACAAACCACACATCATTTCTCTGAATTCATGGAAGAAAATGACTGGACCTTCTTTTGAAATTTCTCTGAAACGGTTCAAGTATTTATCCATGACAATTTCTTGATTTGGAAGATAGTCACTTAATGCAGTTTTAGTAAACAAACCGTTTAAACCTTTTCTATAATCAGAATGTGCTTTACCATCTAAGAAAACCCAGTTTTCAGGTCTTAAGATCTTTTTAGCAACATCAACAACACATGGTTTAACATATTTAGGACTTTGGAAAATTTTTCTTGATAAATCTCTATCAGAAGCAATGATAACAAATTTATGGAATATGGAAACACATGACAACGGACCCGAATACCATTTAGCCTTATATTCTTCAAATTTTGGATCTAATGATTCCAAGAATGGACCAATGATAGGCCAGATTTTATATTTAGGACCAGCAATGGAACCTTTCATCATTTGATACGAAATTTGATCATAAGTTAAAGCAACAACGATTAATGTTAGAGCAATTTTCCACCATTCTAGATTTTGTAAAGTTGATAAAATTGAGTCAAAATTGATATTTTCTCCAAAACTTTGCAAAGATGCAAATGAGCCAGCAAATGAGGAGTTGGTGTTTGGAATCTGTAATACAGTAGCCATCGTGATAACCTTGGAATTACCTTCTGGTTTGTGAGAATAATCCTATGTTGTTTTTTTTGTATTTTTTTATTTTTTTCTCGTTTAATCGCCTCGTTTAATGGATTGAACATTTTTCACGAAAATTTCCTATCTGAGTCTCGAATAGTACCTATTGATCTTATAATGATAATATAGTTAAAATAGTTAAAAATATTATTAATTTAACATATATTATATTTGATTCAAGATTATTTTTAAAATCAATAAAATAAAATAATATAGATTCATCAAAAGAATCAAAAAATAACCAATGATTAGACATAAAAAAAAGTATTCAGTAAGTGCTGTATTTTAGGATTTAAGATACTATATAAAAGATTTACTGGCTTCAAGTAGTAGAATAAACGTTACTTTTATCAGAGAGACTTTACTGGAATCATACTACTAAAGAATAAACAGTTTGAGCAAAGAAGTTTATTTAAACACTTTAGGACTTTGTTTCTGTGTTTAAAATAATACCACATCTCCAATGTCCATCAAATGTATTTTCTCCTTCAACAGAGTCAACAAATCCTCCTACACTTCTATCTCTGTTGTCTAAATTGTCAACCAGAGGGGGTAAAAGAAATCACGAAACTCCTATAACAAGAACAACACCAGTAGGATACCGAGTCTGCCATCTTGGTGCAGCATTGTCTCAATATTTAAAGTTGGGAACAAACTTTATGGTACAAATGTTTAGCCCCATTGTTGAGCATAAAGGCATTAATTTCCTGGTCAAGACTCAAAATTCAGCTGGTAGATGAAACAAAATAGCAGATCCTGGAGTTCCAGCACTGATGCAGAGTAAAGAAAACAAGTCACAAACATGATGAAACGTCACGATAATAGTATAAAGTAGCAACTGAAACCCCAACCCCAGAGAGCGTATCATGAAGAATATGCTGAGACAAGCGAAACCGATCAATAAAGCAACATTTGAGATAGCATTAATTCGTAGAAATTTGGGAAACAGTATAAACTATTTGTGCTTTCAGCCATGATTTGAAATGACCTCATGAAGAATCAATTGCTAGAAGCATTGCAGTACTTTCTCACTTTTTAAGATTTCTTATTCACACTAGTAAGTCTAATTTGGTTTCCGTAACTGCATACCTTTTTGGCTGTTTTTTATAAGCGTCATAGTCTGTTATGTGTTTTATGGGTGATTACTGTATTAGTCTATTTGATACGTTCAGTGATAGTAATACTAATCTCTTGTGTATATAAAATAAAGTATACAATTTGTGGACGACTAGAGGTCCTTATATAGACGTCTAGTTGTAGCTTCGTTATAATAATAGAATGTTCTGGAATAGATGATTAGAATATTCTAGAGTGTAGTAG